>WBNA01000282.1:462710-486582 GCA_013398345.1 Nothocercus nigrocapillus | reverse complement strand
TTCATTTTTTGTAATTTCTAAGCATTTAAATTCCTTGATTTTGTCAGGTCTTTGAAGAAGGTATTCCAAGTGACCATTTGAAGCAGCTCAAGGGTGTTTCTCATGTTTATAACCACAGCTCATTCTGAATCTTATTAACAGAGTCCATGACTGAGTTATCAAAGCAAAATTAAACAATCATTTCTGACAACAATTGAGACATAAGCATCCGTCCTTTAAACACTATTTTGTTCAGCGATGGTATATTTTTAATCATGGGTGGTTAGCTTTTCATTCTTGCTATCTGGAATATATTAAATCTTTCAGATGTTGAAATCAAGTACTGTAAAATCCTGAATTAAAGCAGGGCTGTGTTTTGCATAGTATAGCACATAGTTGAGCCTTGTGCATAAAAATACAGCATGAAATATCCAGCTGATTTTTTCTTCATCTACATAAATACAGTACAGAGAATATTGCTAATGAAGTGGATGTCAGGTCACCTAGATACCTTAGGAAAAGGTTACCACTTTATTTTAAGTATCTCATCAGTCATTATGA
The DNA here is from genome assembly GCA_013398345.1 of Nothocercus nigrocapillus. NCBI lineage: Eukaryota > Metazoa > Chordata > Aves > Tinamiformes > Tinamidae > Nothocercus > Nothocercus nigrocapillus. Next base: position 486,042 of record WBNA01000282.1, on the reverse strand, counting down.
ATTAGTGTGGTGTTCTGTGTAAAATTACTGATCTTAATTCATATGGTATTCATGAGTATGTCAAATATATATCCAGAGACCTATCTCTGTATAAAGAAAAGCTTTAGCATGACTTATTCCCACTCCTGCTGTGAATAGTGCTAGTTTTATTGCAGAGGATGCACATCTGTACTTTCTTTACACTTCAGTCTGCACAGAAAGTCTGAAGAATAGGCTCTTGAGACATTCACCTTTTTAACAGCTGCCTCATCCCATACAGTTGGCAGATTGTGGCCATATGGATACACAGACATGATTTCCTGTTGAGCCCTCATATCTTCAAACACCATAGGGCAACTTGACAGATCTATGCCATGTGCAGGCCTCCATGCTCCTCACTAATATTTCCACCACCTTTGTTGTTCTGCCACAGCCTCAGCAAAAACTCTGTAACTGCTCAGGACATTAAGATGCTTTCTGCAATACTATTTTTTTCAGTTTTCATGTGCCCATGTTTCTTGTAGAAGGTCCTCCTCCTCGTTCTCATGTCTATGTTCCATCGCTAGTCACCTGGTTGTGGCCATGCTACATGCACTTCTCTAAGTATACCAACCAAAAGAAACATAAAGGAACTAGTTTTGCTGCATATGCACATCTAACTTGGAAATAGAAATAATGCCTATCTGCAAAAGTGTATAATTCTGTTGGAATTAAGTGTTATTTTTGGAAGTGAGTAAGGAAAGGGAAGGCAAAGAAAGCAATGAGCTGATTTCCACTGCACTGTAGTAGTAAAGGCCCTCTACAGATGAGTGGCCCAAGTAATCTCCAAAGCCTGGAGAGCTCATTACTGCAGAGTGAGAGGACTGGGGAGTCATAAAAAAGACTAGAGAGTCTTAAGAAGAGTGGGCCTTTCAGTTCCACCCCACAAGAAGCTGGATCATGATTTGAATGTTTCGGGAAAAAAAAAAAAATCTTGACAGCTGGTCTGTGCTTTCATTTCCTGTACATAGCTCTATCACATACAAGCCTGATCACTCCACTGCTTTTCAGATAAAACTGTTCATAACTGTGTTAAAGAAGGATGCATGTATATTTTTAGGTCAGTTCTGCAAATGCTCTCTTGAAAGCACAGACTCCATTCTGGACATATTACATACATTCAGTGAATAACTTACAAAAATTTAACCAAACACTAAAGTATGTATAGGATAGGGACTTTTTGCATGACATTTTTGCTTATTTGTAATGATACATAATTCCAAACATAAGCAAGTGAATTTCCCACTCTATGTGGATTCCTCCATTTGAGTTTTGCTAGTTTAGGGATTTTCTACTTCCATGTTCTTTGCGTGCCATGACTGTGCCCTAAGTGTCATCATCTAAAGCAGGAACAAGCACTCAGAGTCTAAAGTAGCATTTGAAGTATCCAGGACTTAGGCTTTTAAATCTTTTAGAGGCTTTGAAAATGTAGTCTGTTACCTTCTTTTTTTTGCCAGTTAACCTTGATGCAGAATCACTAATGCAACATGAATAAGAAGCAAAGATAGTATTACTAATCACTTTTTCTTTATTATAAAGGAGGAAGACAAATTTGGGACTGAGGCTGTAAAGTTTGGACTTGAGTTCTGAGAAAAGATCCCCCTACAAAGAGAAGTCACTGATCAGAAAATATAGCAGAAGAGATTTCAGTTTAATTCCTTGCCATACAAAATATTTCACAAATCTCATTATTCCACTAACTATCCCAGTGCCATGACTACATTGTGAATGTTCTCTTTGTTCTCTAATGAGTGACATAAGCATACCTAATATCTCAGGATAACAATCAACCATCCCTTGGCTTAAAGCCTAGATACATGGCCTAAATGAATATACTCCTACAACATAATAACAGATGTGTTGCTCACTTCCCTACCTGATTTTTATTGTAGACCACATTATAATGATGATGAAATAACAGGCTGATGATTCTCTAACAATACCATCCTTAGCATAAAAACTATTTTACAATATGGCTCTAAGCCATTAGCAGAGGAACATAAGTTCCAGCAAAATAAGACATGAACTTTTCAGCAGAATGTCTTGGCCTCCAAATTATTTTACAATAGTGAAATAATCATTAGGTAGAATTTGCTTTGGTTTAGAAAACAAAAATGTTTGACTTTGTAGGGCAAGATTGTGCCAAGAAGTTAAAATGTTTGTTTCTATTCCATGAAGTAGTTTTGCTGAGCTAACTCTGTGTAAGAGGCAAGGGTCTATCCCACAGCGAAGCCTTTCTATTTGTAGAAAAGGATTTGGTCTCCAAATACTCTAACTGGTTATCAAAAACAGCAAAAGACATCAGATCCCATCCGCATGAATAATGTACGGGTCCTCTGGTGAGCACACACACCCCTCTAGTTTTACACTACTTTACAATTTCATGCTGAAATCTTCTTCACATCTTTTTTTTTTCTCTTAAAATTACAAGCCTCTTAAAATGATTACTTCAACAAAGGATGTTCCCCTAAGCCACTCCAATTAAAAATGTGTCAATATTTACCTGCCAATCACATCCTGATAAGAAAGGAATATGTGCCATGGAAGTGACAACACAGACAACACAAGCAGAAGATTTGAATTAGAGATGTAGGATTAAAGTTTTCAAGCACAGCACATCCCCAAATGAGGCCATTGAAAAAGTAGTGACATAGTTAGTTCGATACCTGGGCCCAGAGCAAAGTACAAAAGGAGGAGTGTGTATGAGGCACAAATGGAGAAATATCCTTAGAAGCCCTCTTAAATTAAGACCATGTGTCTTGGCTTTCTTGAGATGCAACAGTAGAAAGCCAGCCAAGGTCCAGCTCCAACTGAGAAAGGAACATGCGTTCTGCATAGTGTTATGAAGGGATCTTGGAAAGCCAAACACTCGAGCTGGGAGGTGTGTTTAAAGCCGAAATAGCCGCAACAGATGTCTGTAATAGAGCTACTTGCATGAGACATCACTGTTAGAAGACTGCCTGCCCCTTTCTTGCCTAGAAAAACTTGTAAGTGGCATTCCCTGAAGAGCTGAGTAGCTTAATACTTTCTCCAAAGACAGACTATAATAAGAGGCAATCCTGAGAAAACACTAGCAAGTAGTGACACCAAGTAGAGATACCAAGTATCCTCATGCTGTCCTAAGGGCAATTCCTTCTCCTCAAAAGTCACACACAAGAAGTGGGGGCTCTCCCCCATGTCAGAGTGGCTTGCAAGATTAAGCATGGCACCAGCTGAAAACGCAGCTAGTACAGAGCACTTATGAATCTTTACATTAACTACCACAACATATTTTTCCACCATTTTTCTCCACAACCCTGAGGCCATTAAAAAACAGCTTGTAAAAATACCATGCTATTTCTAGAAATCAATACTCAGTCATTATGAGCCGAGCAATTTATGTTGAAAAATAAAATTTTTAGGCTCAGATAAAGCAAACTTTAAAAAAAAAGCAGAGACACATAGGTTGGACATGACTTCTTTACACTTGAGTCCTAGGGGCTTGAAAAGATATCTAGGACAGAAATGAGCAAGCACAACATTAAGCACAACTCAGGACTATATAGAGAAACATCTTGTATTGATGTTAGTTTTGTAGTGAAAAACTAAAGGATGAAAGAGGTCCATTACATCATGGATCCACTATAGTTGTGTGTTAATAAAATATATGTAATTCCTTCCTTAACTACTTAGAAGGGTGGAAGAATCCATACAGCCTTCTTTTTTATGCAATGCACAAGATGACTAAATAGAAGAACCAACCAGGGCATCTATTAAACCTGTCTTTAAATGTATAAATGAAAAGTTTGTGCTGGGCAGCACTTAATAGCCTTAATACCTTAATAGGTATGCATAATTTTTTTCAGGAGTAATATCTAGTACATTAAAGGAAGAAATTGAAAGAGATATGATGAAACCATGAATTCAAAGAAGCCCTGCCATCCCATTCCAAACCCTTTGAACAAAAGAAGCTCTCATAAAGAAAAAAAAAATAATAATTGAAAAGAACTTGGAAAGAAATTGAAAAGGAAAGGAAATTACTACATGTTACTATAACTGGGACAGATTGTATCAGAGGATTATTAGAATTTGGAGGAAAACATTATTATTTTCTAAATTGAATTGGATTATTTATTACAGTTCTAAAAAGTATTGAACACAGGGAAGATTCCAAGCAAATATTAGATTAGACCAGGAAATAATATATATGAGAGAAGTGGTTCTGAGATAAATCTCTGTATAAACATGACAAATATTAAATTCTCCTTCATGTAGCTCAAATCTGATAAGAATAACCTTACATTTCCTAAATAGCTAGTACTATAGTTCTAGTTACTACCTATGTTGAAAAACTGTAGGTCACCTTCTGATTGCAGGAAATCCCAGATTCAGTGGACAAAGTACACGGGAGATTTTTTTCCCATTTTAATCAGGGTTCATCTAACACTTCATTCATTTACTGACCTTCCAGGTGAACAGATTCTCTATATTCTTTAGTTTGGAAGATGGGATACAATGGTATGGCTTTTCTAACATGATTACCATGCAGCCATTACCTTTCCGACAGTGGGAAACTGAACGTATCTAAATGCTGAAGTCATTGTTTTCTACATAAGCAAAACAGACTTTTCTTTAGGTCTTTCCTTGCTTTAATGGTTTATTGCTACCACTTGAAAGGAATTTGTAGCAAGCTTTAGAACTGCACAATCCTCTTGGTCAGTCAGCAGGCGCCTGCATCCAAAAGATCATAAATGTAATCATGTGTGAATGCGATTTCAGAGACTAATCAAGAATACAGTTTACTACCTTCTAGCTCTCATTCTTAACCTCTGCCCCAGGCACCATCCAAGCCAACCTCTCTTATGCTTGTTGAGCACTTTTACACAAATATAAGTAATTAAGGAATAAGAAAGCTGAATAAATCCTCCAAATTGTTGATGCTAATCAGCTGGTGTCTGTTTGACCCGCTCAGGATTCTGTATCACATTTCAATCTTTACCAAGTAATTTATAAGATTGCGCTGCCTGTAGAGTTTATAATATGGCCATACTCATCTCATTTGGTGAAAGGATTTTTCCTCTTGTATATATAAGTATATAAGTATATATATATATGTATATGCATTTTTTTTTTCTATTGTACGTACAGCACAAAACTGATTTGCTATTTAACAGCAGAATTTAAATCAACAGCTGGGTCAAAACTGTCATAACTAGAGGCAGCATCTTCATAGCAGTGACACCTTTGTGGCAGTCAGAGACAGAGAGACCATGCTACATCTGTTCATTTTGGAAAACAAGGCCAAGAGTGTGGACTGGTGCCACAAGTAAAGTAGCAAGGCCAAGACTGCAAGCCATGAAAACACAGAGAGCTACGTTCAATATTTTCTGTTGTTTACAAATTCTGCCCCAGTCTGTCCTTGACAGGCTGATAAGAGAGAAATGGTCATTTGCAAGCAACAGAGGGAATTTTATTTCAATCACTGCCAAACTACTTTGCACAATCTCTAATATTATAGTAAGCCAAGAACTTCAGTATTTGGGGGTTGTGGGATTGTTTTATTTTGTTTTGTTGAAACACAATAATTCTGTAAATCCGGGTTGGAAATATTGCCAGATATTTTGACAGAAAGACAACAATGGTGGATATATGCTTTTTATTTCAAGTGCAGTCTCTTCAAATTGAAATCCCCTCTGGTCTGCAAGGCAATTAAAAGAAAATAAATCTGTTATAAATCAATGTACTTGTATTAGACTTTAAATGACTGAACAGCTGAAGGCAACTCCTTCCTTCCCAGGAAAAGCAAGTGCACTGTGAGGAGAAGGCAGGCTAGCTTCCACTACAACCATCTTTCAGTGTTATGCTTAGGGAGGACAGCTCTAATTAATCCATGAGCCCTATGATTTAAGGCAGAAGGAGTGCATGCATCTGCACTGAACAAGTCCTTCAGACACTGATGCTAATTACTGTCTCTGTAGGTGCAAGGCCTCTGCAGGTGCCCTCCACTGCTACTCTGACAGCCCACTTCTCAGGGCAACCTGCCTCCATCCTCAGCAGTGCTCTAAAAATATGAGCACCTCATTAATGCTTGTGAATTAATTTTGTTTCTAAGATTAAAAAAAAACAAAAAAAAAAAACTCCCCATTGCTCAGACAAGGCAACTGCTACTCAGCACAGAGCAAGGGGCAATTAAACAAATACAATCATCGGTTTAGATAACCCAGACTCCAAATTTCTGAATTAAAGCATGCCTATGAGACATGCTGAGCCTCACTAGGACTGATTTCTTAATATCCTTGGAAGGTCGGAACAAAGCATCAGTTGCCCACACGCTACTGTCTGATCATCCTCCGTTCTCATTTTCTTCATTACGATAACAATTTTAATTGTGAAAACTTCTTGGAGGCTACAGCTTGGTTAATTAGCATACATAAAGCACTTAGAAATCTTCAGAAGTACAGGAGACAAGATTCTGAGGGCAGATCAGATTATGCAATTCCCCCACCTGAGAACTGCTCATTAGATAAATGTGCCTGTGGGTAGCTGTTTGGCAAATACCTAAAGATGTGCTGATGATGTGATGCTCTTACCACACAGGATTCTTCTTGTGTACAGCTACAGACTTGACTAATCCATATGCCACCTACATTACCTGTATTTTATTTGAGGAGCTCTGTGGCAATTTACATGGGATTGATGGTTAAAAAAAAACATCTCTACATAATGGATTAAAGAATGAAGAGTTATGGCCAAGCAAATATTCTGTATATTGAATTTTTATTAGTATTTACAAAGACACAATGCTCATTTGCTTAGCTTCCTTGTGCAATGAGAAGGGGCCGCTTTGTTCCTCTGAGATACCTTCCAGCCCATTTAATGAACTTAATTGCTTCATACTCATTCTTCCAGCTCCACCTTTTCCCTGTATGTATCATATTCTCCCTTATTGCTACATCTAAAACATAGATGGGAAGTAACATTTCTATGCATCTAAATGACTTAGATCACACTGAAATACCACAAGTTTTCAGCTCCTAAATCATTCAGGAAGTTCCGTCTAGTAAGCAAATCTTTTGTAATTTTGCTGCTGTAAAAGCAAATTCTAGCTAGTTTTGAAAACTTAGCCATTGCAAGACATATATCAATACCTCTTTCTCAGTAGTTTACTTTTGCTCGGCACCAAACTGGATCCCATCCATTGAGCAAATGCTTTTCTATCATGCTATCATCTTTTGACTGGGTAAAATACTAGGCAGGAACATCCTCCCTGACGACAGGCCAGAACTATCACAACTCATCTTTTAATCTGTAGAGGAGCAACAAAGAAAACTTCCCTACATCCTGCTATTATTTCTACAGAGGGTTGTATCAGTCAACCAAATTACAACTGCCATATAGGAGCGTCACTTCCAGTGTGCGATTCCAGGTGCTCCTGTCAGATATCTGGGGAAGAAGGGGAGAGAAAGTTGATGAAGGAATGTGTAGATGCTGAAGAAACATTGTTTTAATCCCAGAGTAGCATATATNGGGGGGTGGCTGTACCATTACACAGAATACTCTCAAAAAGGCTAAAATTGTCAAGAGGAGCCATGTGATGGGGAAAAGTGAGAAGTCCTCCTATTCTTTAAATGGGTGCAACATATTTATCCTGGACCATATTGCAAGCCAGTAGGACTGTTAGCAAGACTTGAGGCCTGTGTTTCTTAGGTTACTTGCCAACTGATCCCTATGTGGTCGAACAATAGGGGAGCAGTTTTCTTCTCTTCCCCACAAAGTACCAACATGCAAAAAGGAGAGAGAAAATGCAGTTTCCAGAAAACAAAACCTGTGAAATAGAAAATAGCTGTGCAATTCAAAACTATTACCTAAAAAGGCTTTCTCTTAAACATGAACTTTCTTTCAAAGTCCTCTTGCACGTGACAGCTGGCATGGGGGATAATTTACTGTGGTTAAGAAAAAAAAGAACAAAATCCAAGGCGCAGAAATAACCTAACAGAGAAAATGGTAAATGTCTACCAGGAGCAGGGACTTCACTACAGGAAACATACTGACTAGTGAAATTCTTTCCACTTAACTTACACATCACTCAGATAGACACAGCTGCTTCTGCTTCAATCTCAAATTGACAATTTCTGGAAAGGCAAGCCACAGACTTCTCTAAGGGACCAGAAAAAGGGATGTGGTCAGTATTTTACTACCAGTAATCTAAGCCTTATGGGAAACAGTGCCTTTTGAGTTTACTGTATGCTTCTGAAAAACTGTCATGCCAGCCTGCAGAGGTCAATAAGCATCAACATTTTTAGATCTCTGGTCTTAGTAAGAATCAGTAAAAATACCAATAATACCAATTTAAATGCACATTGATTTACTTAAACTGATAATATGACATATTCAAAAAGTACCAAGGTACAAGGTGACCTGTAAGTCACATAATAAGGGAATGGGTAAAAGAATCAGTTCCACAAAATAGAAGGAAGGAAAATTGAAGTGTAGTGTTGTAAACATCTATAGTTTCTTAGTTGGAAAATTTCTGCGTTAATCTATGCCACAATTTTAGTTAAATATCTTCAGATAAGTATTTGTGAACTTAAGGTCTTACTGAAGTCATATCTTAAGCACCCTCTGGGTTAGGAAAGCTTTCTGTTATGAATAGCTTTGAGACTACTCTTGAGAGAGGTCTCTCTGTGAAACCTCTTTCTCACTCTGACTTAGTAATTGGTTATAAAAAGGTGTACTCATCTTCTAGCTATAGAGTGATACAGACTATTCTTCTGAGAGTATTCTTTATTCCGAACAGGTGAAACAACATCACTGCTTGAAGAAAACATCACTAAAAAGCCACTAAATCACTAATATTTTATTATTATTTCACTCTCAAAATACGTTTAGTACCTTATGTCTGAAGTAAAGATCAGCATAGATTCTGATTAAAGATCATTTCTTTTTACAAAAGTAAAACCCTGTGCATCCAAAATGATCAAATGCAGACTATTAAATAAATAAATAAAGTGGAAATGGAAAATAAAGTAAGCTGTAGTTTTGGGGTTTTTTTGTAGCAGTTTTCAGATCTATTTCTACATGATGACAATCTGCTGCATAAAAATGCCAGCTTGGGGACTTTGAGCAGGAAAACAGCAGGAGTATTAACATCATGTTTGACCTCACCATTAACAGGCTAAGCCTTCTCCCTCAGCAAGCTTCCTTCTTCCAACATGCATGATGTTATATTTGTAAACTGAATCAACACTCCTATTCTCTATCATGGAAGAAGCACTTAACATATAATGCAATATTTTCATGTGCTGCTCCTGCTGTAACTATTTAGGTTTCTGAATAGATTACATCATTTAACATCTATTAGCAAACTATATCCACATTTATTGCCCCATAACAATGTTATCACAGATTAAAACCACGTGGATGACCAATATATGCTTGCAGACACTAACAACTATATCCATATCCATACTTCCTTCTCTAGAATTTTTTATTCCTCTAATTGTAGCTCTATTTACAACAGAACTGGTTGTTTTAGAGCCAATACTTCTAACCTACATCCTCATACAAATTATGATATTGCTCATATCAGCTAATATTTGGAATTCCATCTCCATACTTCATGGAAACATGAGAGTTTATATCACAGCCAATATGCTGATTGTAATAGAAGAATGGTGTGTATGACAGCCATATAAGGAAGGCAAAAGTCCATCTTACTCTTTGAGAAGGGCCCGAGAAGATTTTCTGAGGCATGACAAGGTCAAATTAAAGAGGCCAGGAATCAGCATGGTATTGTTCATTTCAGGATTTCCAAACCAGCCTTTGGGGCTGATGCAGCAAGGCAGTTTCAGCTTGTTTTGAGCAGTTGTTGTGCAATGATAAAGACTAGAATACATTTACACCTATAGATTATGTGAAACCTGAGATTCTGTTCTCCTCAAGTGACCCAAAAATCTTCAGCCTTAGTTATGGGCCAATAATGCATATGCTAATCCTGAGGTAGGAGGGAATAATATGCTACTTCTGCAACATAATCCCTAATAAGAATCTCAGAGTGCTTTACAAACATTAACTAATTAATCCTCCCTGCGGTTCTGTGAGTAGACACTATTAGTGTAATTATAATAAGTAAGTAAACTGAGACACAGTAAGATGAAGCTCAAATTTTGCAACTGGCTGAGAGAAAGGGGAGAAACTATAATCAGTTTCTTATAAAATGAGTCAAAGAGCATGCAGAAACTCTCACAACCCCGTCATGTAGGCCATCCGCAACTTACAAGGAGAAACAATGCTACAGGACACGTGACCCATCAATTGAGGCTTGCTTGATGGTAAAAGAAAGACAAAAATTGAAACAAATGATTTGCCACTTTCATGAAACAGAAAATATTGTGCAAAATTTTGTGGACATTTTGGAGACTATCCCAAGTATGGTAACCTCTTGTTTGCATCATAATGGACGCGCAAAGAAGAAAATCCTCCTAGCTTCTTCATAAAATGCTTTGGTACTTGTATTCTTGTGTTGTACTTAAAATGACTATAATTCCTCATAACCTTAATTCACTTCCTAACCAAAGCACATATACTTTTTATCAGAACAAAGAGGCAATAGTAGAGAATAGAGCTGTGCAATTTCTAGAATTTGGAGTTTGATTATTTAATGCTTTTTAAGTGTTCTTTCCCCACACCCCATTTACCAATGCAATTTTCAAGTGTAGTTTCAAGATTTTTGCTGCTTCGTGCATTTATTTTGTTTGGTTCTGCTATAGAAACATGCTGGTCTCTAGATGAAAACCAAGACACAAAAAAAGTGAAACATATTAGCCTTTGCCAGTCCACCTAATATCAGCAGGGAAACTAACAAACTGAATCTCTCCATCACTGAAATGAGATAATGCAGCATTTGGAATGAGATCACTATGTGACAGTTTTGCTCTGTATATGATTTCCTTTCTGCATGCAGAGGAGACCAGAGGGTGAAGATTCAGAGACAGTTTGAATTCAAACTACTTTCTAATTAGCAAAAGTTTTAATAAATATTTTACTTTTTCCGATCCTACTGTGCCTTGTCTATCTTTTTGTTACATAAAAAGGATTAATCCTATCATCCAGGATTAGGGAACAAGAAGACCAAACAGCCAAAGAAAAGATCATCAGCATTTTATTCCTTCTCTCTCTCATTCCCTAATTTCATGATTGAATTACAACTCCAGGATTTCAGGAGAAAGTGGAGTTATGAGCTGCGTAAGGAAGAAATGCTAGGGCACAGGTCTTTTTCTTTTAACTTTCAGAAGGAAGGAAAGAGTTCACTTTTATCTTAACACAGATCAGTTGGCTTGAAGGAGCAACCCTGTGATCTCACAACAAAAAGAAACCAACATATTCAAGCACTTAATTTTTCCTGATCCAGAGCTATTTTCGCTTATATCCTGATGTTTATTTCTCTCTGAATGTATTACTGTTTTTTTTATGCATCTGGAACACTGCCAGGATTCACCCTCCCCTTGATCCTGCTTATACTGCCTGACTCCTTATTCATATCTTAATCTCTTCAACTATTTCCTTCTTCCTACCAGAACTCTATTCTCCGAAATGAGCCATCAGCAAAAAATTCATTATCTTTTGTCCCTTCATTAAAAGAAGAAAAACAACAAATATTTATTTACTTTTTTCCCTCAACTTTCCCTCGACTGATCTTCAAAATATCTATGTATTGAATAATAACAGCCATATTTTTCCCATGTTCACCCTTCTTGTCCTTCCAGCCTTGACGGCTATGGAATCAGCCCCTTTCAAATTCTGTCTCTGTACACAAAAAAAAAAAGAACGGCATGGGTCTTCTCCATTGTATCCCTAGTTAAGTGGAAATGTCTACCTTCTTTTCCTTTAAAGGACTTCCTTGACTGATGATGAACAGACAGCAAGAGTTGGTTAAGTTTTGGGGAAACAGGACATCAATAAATAGGAGAGCACCTTTTGCAGAAATCTAATGTTCAATTTCTGGTTTTGAGAAAACAATTTAGTTGCTAACTTTCCGATCTTGGCTTTTTCTTGCTGTGTACATGACCACAGAATAAGAAAAAAACCCTCTGCTAATAGCTTTCAAACAAATGTGGATATACACACATACATCCACATGCAAATATCATATAAAGAAGGACACTGCTGCTCTTCCTGCACCACATATATCTCAGATTAGTGACATCAGCACACAGCTGCTAAATTATACCCCAAAACACTGATATACTCACAAATACACTGCTTTCAAATTTGTGTCATCCCTCCACTCATTTCACATCCTCCTATTTAATTTAAGTGACATTTCAGTATTGAAAAGTGCTGGATAAGGCTGAGCACAAAAATGGCCTGTATGAAACGAATTTAAAAAACAAACAAACAAAAATATTTTTAAGTTGATTTTAAGAAGCACTTAGCAGGAATCAAGTTGCAAATTTTATTCCTTTCACCCTGTACCATTCAGACTTTGGCATTTCTGGACTTTCAAAATTCATAGCATAGTGACTGTAGTTGTTAATTTTTATTGTTTTTCTTTTGGAAGAGGAGAAGAAAGAAGCAAAGGGAAGGACTGAAGACATGTGCCAATTTCCTTTTCTTAGAAAACTTTAATTTAAAATGCCTAAGAGAACTGAATTTTGCTTTAAACCTCTATACATAACTTCCAGGCTTCCTGGCCTTGTCCTCCTTCCCTCATGCACAGAGTGAATGGGAATGCATAGGGAAGCATAAAGGGAATTTGTAGATAACTAAATGTTAGAATGAAAATATTTGAGGAATTCTTTTCCCACATGTATTATTAAAATGTAAATATAAAATAATTACAAAAAAAGTTTTAATAGAATAAATACGGCTCAGTATGGTTATAAATCTGAGCCAGATCAAATGTGAAATGCATGCTTCCTGCTGCTTCCCAGTAATGGTGGTACGTTAGTTATTCAATCCTGCAATTAACTATACAAATCCACATCAAAATGTTTGGAGCCTGAAATAATTACCTGAACATGACTCATTGAAATTAGAACAAGAATTGTCTCTCCAAGATTTAGTACAGCTCCAGAAAATAAAGTAGTAAATTAAGGAAACATCAGAAAGAAAGGAATTAAAAGGAAAGCTGTGGGAAGAAGGGGAAAAGTACTTAATGGAGTTGTATTCTTTCTTCTTCATAATTGCCCTGTCTCCTACTCTCAGGCCTCACAAAAATGCTGGTATGTAACAAGTTTTACAGACTGATTAGAAAAAAATAGTGCTCTTTAATACACCTAGCATTTAAGGTGTCTGATGGTACTTTGTATTATCCATTCTGTTAGCAACATTTTCAGGAGAGATTAAAGGGTTTTTTGAATTAGAAACAGAAAAAAAAACAACAACAAATGTGGTTTCATATCTCTTTCTTTCCATGCACATTTGGATTCTATTCTTTCTGTGTATAGGTACAAAGGATTTAAATGGTGAGTATCTGGATATTAAAAACAAAATGACACAAATAAACTTGGATCATAAGCAACTGACTTCAGTCAGTGTTTCTACTCACTTGACTCAGATTATGACGCCATTCCAAAAACACTGCATACAGCCTCTTTTCACCAAATGTCATTAGGAAATTTTCCTGCAGCTGGCATGTTTCCAGTTTTTAATTCATATTTAACACTGAGTCAGTACAAACATAGTCCTAGGAACCAAACAAACAGCTTCCTTTGCTTTCCTTGTTTTGGGGGTTTTTCTTTGGGAAAGTTGAAAAACAGTATCAACAAAACTGGGATGTGCTGGCAACATGAAGACATTTTCAAAACTTATTTTTCCTTACAGGGGAAGTCCCTTTGAAATTGTCTGGATAATTTTAAGATTTTTTTTTACTGCCATTTCAACTCACTATAAAACAACCTCTGGGAAATATTAGTTAAGTTATCGCTATCACAACATTTTATGAGATTTCTGAGGTATCCATGTCTAGATATCCTTGTTACCACATCATGGCAAACTTCACAAAATCCTAATCTTGGGTAGACTTCCCAGAGACCTTTACTCTCATTTCCAGAGGCACAAATTGAGTCCTTGATTTCCAAAATCAATTTGCCATACTGAATTTATAAAAGACAACAGAGGATTCTCTCTTCTTTGATGTTATTTCTGTTACTATACCTTTTTTATCCCTCAAAATAACATTATCATTATATCAAGAGCATATAATATTATAAGCATTGCCTGTATCATATTTGAAAGTAAATCTACTTCAGAGCCTTTTGTATTTTATAGATCACCATTATATCAGATTGGTTTGGTAGCAGGGGATTCCCAGCAAAAACAGATTAATATGAGTCATACATATTTATTTTTAATTTATTATTTATTATTGTCCTCATCTACAGAGTTATGATGACATGTTCATTCTCAGTTATTCTATTTTTCGTACAGGATAACTGGAGAACCTTGTAACTGCCACCATTTGCACTACACAGTGGTGTTGTAAAGTGCAATATTTGTGAAAAGTATTTTCTTTCCTTATTACAAAAATAGCTCAGAGAAAGGTATTTCTTAAGCACTTTAGTGAATAAGAAAAATGTCAAGAATTTCTTTGCTCGGTGTGTTCATAAGTACAGCTTCCACCCCCGCACCCCTGCAATTTTTTTTCCAGACAGGGAATCTGAAACAAATCATTAGTTGTTGTCTAATTTTCTCAAAGGATGGCAGTTCAAATAGGAAGTAGTAAAACATGAAATAATAGAATTTATATCCATCAGGCCAACAAAAGCTTTCAGTCATTAACATTAAACACAAACACAGAAAGGTAGTTATTTTTTTCTCAATGAAGAGAGGCTATTTCATAAAAAGAAACAGAAATGATGGACTCCATTAAAGAAAAAAGTGTGAGGAACCAGCTTTGTGTCTGCTTGGTAAAGATACAATTTCAGAATCTATGTTGCTGATAGAGGCCCATGCAATAACACAAACCATCATCATTCATTAAGGCTCAGAAGATGAATTTTAGAAAACCAGCTCTACAAAGTCAAGATTTATGGCCTCTTTTCGACTTTATCCTTACAATAGTTTTCTTAAATCATTTTTTTCTTAGTGGCTTTTGAGATGATAAACTCTGTTTACTGGACAGCATCTCATAAATTATTTCAGATAATTTCAATATAAACCTAGGCTCAATGCCAGTTTTATTCTGCTTTAAAAGGCCTTCTCCTTTTAGTCAAGTTCCATTTCCTATTCTTGAAGACTCTCTCTCATTATCTTCTCCCATCTTCCTTCCACAAACATTTGCCTTAAAGCATCCCAAAAGCAAATGTCTACAACTGAATTCAAGAGAAGTTCAATACCACAGGTAGCACCCTTTTCTATCTCCAGATGAATTTTCAGTTAGATATTCTCCTCAGTATGGAATATGAGCAGTTAAATAAAATATTAAAATATTCAGCATGACAATTAAACGACTTTTTTTTTTAAATCATCCTTGGCCAATTTTTAAAGAAAACATATCATTAAAAGCCATTTTATCATAGACATATGAACAATTCTTCCCAGCTGTAAGTGATGACTCTCACCAGTGAAATGTTTTTGGCTATGGAGATATGATCTGGCATCATGGAAACAGAGGACGCACAGCCAGCTCCCTTTCCCAGAAGCAGGTGTTACCTAGGCCTATGTGCAAAACATCTCATTGATCTGAAATTCCTGCTATCAGCAGGATTTCCAAACACACAGTGTTCATTTCTGTAAAAAGTTTGGAGCAGTTTAATTGTCTTTGACAGTCTTCTCTTTGCAGTCTGAATTCATTCTGTATTTCCAATCTGAGAGTTATGGAAGGACATGAGATGTTCAAGAGATCAGTTTTAGTACAAGGTCTCCATTACTAATATACAGACAGAACAATCAGTAGCTAAGACTATAATGTGGTGATTCCTAGAAGACATAAAGCAGAATATACTCTCAATCCTCTTCACATTGTCTTAAAAAGTCATAGACAACTTTAGTATTATGTTGTTCTTAATATGTATACCATTGTATGGTATACATGGACCATACATGCTATGTGTGGTATACATAGCACTGGAGAGCTTTATTCTAACTTTTACCCCTATTCTACATTAAGAATGATGGGCTTCACTGGTGGTAGAAACTTTTGAAGAGATTCCAGCTCTGGTCCCCAGAAATGTTTCTGCCAATCAAAGTTTCAATGTTGTCACTCTCTGACGTGGCAGAGAATGTGCTTTTCCAAGAAGCCACATATTTTGGCCAATGCGGAGCTGTGAAGCAAAGGGCTTGGCCTATATTTCATCAGTCCTTCCACAGAAGCTTTTCATAGGCTGATAGTCCACTGTGCTAGCCAAGAGTTCCCTCAGCATACTCCAGGGGACTGTTACCAGATCCCCGGTGAGGAAAACAAGGTAGGATTTCTCTTCTGCTCTCATGTATCCCCACAAAATTCAAAATTGCTAGGCTTCGTCCTACTGCAGCTGGATATGGGAGAGCCATGTAATTAGCTGGATGGTTCATTCAGACTTAGAGGGCACAGTGGCATTTAACAAATATCTTTAACACAATGCAAAGTATGCATTAAATTGAAATATATTTAAAACAAAATCAGAGAGACAAAAATGATTTCTGTGGGTATTGGCTATGATATTCTATGAAACAGATCTCACACCTGCAGGTACAGTGTATATAGGACTGTCTTATGCATGCGTCCCAGGATTAAAATCTGGGAACATTTTCATTCTGAATAAAGGAGTATCTGTGAGAATCCTTAGTTTGGACGATTCTGCTGTTGCTCAAGAGCTAAATCTGCAAAAGGATTTTGACACTGTAGCAGCAAGCATTATGCTAGCTTGTAATGTTTCCTGTCATCTAGCAGAATCCTGAAATAGATTTGCAAGTTCCTCATGAACGATATAGCAATTTATTGGTGTCTGGGAATGGGATTCACAGAAGCCAGTAAGCTGGCAGGGAATCACCTAAGCTAACTGATTGGATAGAAATGCAGTCTTCCCTTCTTACGGGGAACTAGGTACTAACTCCATTAACCCATGGCCAAAGCGAAAAAACTCTTTCCACCCCCACCCCCTCCAGGTAATGATCTTACTCTGCAAGATAGGCACAAAAGGTCAGATACTTTCCCAAAGAAGAAAGAAGAAATTGGAAGTGGCAGCATCTGTTCTCTGTCCCCTGAAGCATTTTACTAAATGAGTCAAACAAAACCAGCTTCCAATTCCTTCCCTGTTGATTAGTAGGGAGGATTTGAATGCCTATCACACAAATACCACATAAACATTCAAGCATCTTTTGAATGAGCAGGACAAGCACTGCAAAAAACTCCTTGAACTTGGTTTTACAGGCCTGCATCTGAGAATCGCCTTGAAAGGCAGATGAGTGCTAAGATCCTGGGAGATTCAACTATGCCAGGTTTTAGGCACCTTTGATGCACCTAGCAGTCCTCTGGTGGCCAAATAGCTGAAAGTAAAGCATAGTCAGGATCTCCATAGCTCCTGAATGCAGGATTCAAGGCTCCAGCGACAGTCCTGCAGTTTGCAGACCAAATCATCATCTGCATAAAGACCAAATTATTAAAGCCAAAGTGTATCTCAGATGTGTCAGAGGCTTACAGAAAGTTCTGACAGACAGTATTCCCAGTATTCCCAATGTTTACAAAATATTATACAAAACTTCTTTAAATATATTTTACTTTCTATGAAGGTATGTAAATTTACTCCATCCAGAGTCTGGCCCAGGCAATCTTATATTGGTGGTTTGGATTTCTCTGTCACATCCTGCAGACTTGTTTTCTTATGTATAAACAGAGGTTTATACAAAAAATATTTTGACAAAGAATTGACTCACATGATTTCCATAATTGTAATCTTCAAAGTCATCATTTCTGAAAAACATATTTAGAGAAAACCGAACTTGTGTGAAATGCCTCAGAAAGCAGTCCTCATGCATTTTGCTCAATTCCTTTAAGTCTATATACATCTTAACTCAGTCATGGAATCATTTGCTTAAAATATTGCTGATCACATTCCATTTCTTTTCTAAAAATTTAATCTGATGTTTTATTGAAGCAATAACTCCAGTCTGAAGTTAAGCAGGGAGCCTTGATGGGCACTGATAAAAATAATAAGAATTAACATCTCTCCCTGCCAAAAAAAAAAAAAAAAAAAAAAGCAGTTTCTCATCTTTTTCATTTATTGAATTTAGTCTCACAGAACTAAAGTAAAAAAAGGACATTCAACCTTTTTAAAACAATCCTAATTTGGATCTCTATGGCCGATTATAAATTCAACTCTATTTTATACCAAATATTAAGCAAATTGGGTTAACGAAGCTCTCCTCTCTGAATCCACTAAAGTTTTAAAAAATGAATAGCAGTAGCCCTTCTTGACCACTTTACACACTACCAGCTGTGGAGCACACAACAAGCAGTAACTTGGCAGTATTATTTTATACTCTTCATAGTGCAAAAAGCTCTGATAAATAGCGACAATAAAGGCTTCAAGCATTACAATCAATACGTAATGGAATAATGTAAATCCATTGCGTATGACTTGGGGATTGTGTTCTCCTGCAAAGAGCAAAAGATTGATGCGCAGCAGCAGAAGTGCATCTTTTTTCCCCGCAGTCAGAGCTATGAGGGAGACACAATAATGTGCTAAAGTTGCTTTGCTTGTATTGTGGAGTTATTACTATTTTTTTTTTCAGCCTGGTTTAAAAGGAGCCAGAGAGACATTGTGGCTCCCAGGGCACAGTAAAAAACAAGTTAATGGTATTCTCAGTCTTTAGACACATTTACACATCCTCCATCTGCTTGGAAAGAAGGAAAAAAAAAAAAAGATTTCAATAACAAAAATTGTACAGATCTGCCTTCAGGCAACAGAAAATGCATGTGATAAGGGAATAGCCATGAAGTGCAAAGGACTATTTAGGTCTTAGCGCTTACTGACTGGAGACTGTAAAGGAGATGTGAAGGGTGTGTGAAAAATCCTAAATAAAAGAGCTAGAATAACATATAACATGGATAAGAAAATGTGCTTGAAAGGAATGCAATTGTCACTAAAGAACATGGTGAGCAGAGGAGGTGGAATGGGAGAAGTGAATGACAAGAAAGATGAGAAATGGCATTCTGCACCCAGACTTTGGTTTTGGAAACAAGAGGTCCTCTGCACTTCAATCATTTCAGTACTTTACATCAATTCAAACAATGTTTAAATTGCACGAATCCAACTTTCCTCCTTCCTTCTCTTTGCCTCGATTGAGATTTATTCCTACTTCATCTGAAGTCAGAATTGCCCAGAAGCAATTTGAAAAGTTGAAGATTCTCTCATTCAAGAACTAATTAGAAAACCTCTTTTCACAAATACTGTGGTTGAGGAGTTCACAAAATTACCCAATGTGGCAGGGAAGAGAAGCACATTAACAAAGATTCAGCCCCAAACTGTATTTTTCAGATGCACACAAATTTACTAGAAACATTAGTGTTCCATACCGGGCTCAAAGCCTTTTGGAAAGTTTGGGCAAAGTTGCTTTTTTTCCCCCTTACTCCTTCTATTCAGATGGTGCAAAAAGTCATTTTTCCACTTACAGACATAGGCCATAAGGCAAGAGAGAGATCATAGGTCAGGCCCATTTCCCCACTTCCACAGGAGCCATATCAGAACAATCCCTTTAATCAATTTTTGAAGTACATATTGAAAGCTGATAGGTTTTTGTCGTCACTATTGTCACGGGTAAACTGATAAAGTCAGCAGTCATCTAATTTGCAGCATAAATTTATTCATGGCCTGTTTATACTAATTTTTGGTCTTGTGCTAGTGTTTACCTTTTGCTTGCTTTAGCTTGAAGGAAGTACCTTGCTTGCTATTTACCCTTAAAGTGTATTTATGGACAGCGAGCATATCCCCTTTAGTTCATTTTGCTAGGCTCAGCAAGACAAGAGTATTGCAGTCTCCTGTAGATGAGGCAGTCTCTTTCCTCCCATAGGCTTTCCTCATCTCCATTTCTAAGTCATCTCTCTGGAAGATGAGCAATTAAAATTGTCACTCAACTATATGGTCCAAGTCTTGATTATGTATCCAAGAACAAATTAAATTTCATAACTTAAGACCCAAAAGCCCTAGAGTTTCTGAGCGGAGTGTCTCTATTCAGGAAGGAGATCAAGGAGTATAATCGATATTTCCCTGAAAATTTCAGCTTAGCGCTGCTCAGTAGCAGTCTAAATGGAAAATCAGATGTTGGGAATTACTAGAAAGGGGATAGAGGAGAAAAAAAATAAAAGCAACATAATTAGGACACTGGATAAATCCATGGCAGGTCTGTCTTCTGAATACTATGGAGCACTAACGTTTCCATCTCAAAAAGAAAACAGGAGAACTGGAAAAGGCTCAAAGGCAGCAACAACACTAAACAAAAGCATGAAGCTCCAGAGAAAATTAAATAGACTTGGACTCCTCGGCCTGTAAAGGATGCAAAGAACAGTGTCTGTGATAAAGCTTTATAAAACTGTGGGTGGCAGAAAGACAGTGGCACCACAGCCGCAGACTGTGCAGCAGGCTGGGGCAATTATCAAGCCCTGTAATTGCGGGGCAATTGCATGTCCCCTGATACCTATGGCTACATGAGGAGTAGGACGCAGGAAACAAGTGTGTAGACCCAAATTTATGCCAAGCCTGTCCTTTACTGGTGAAACCACACAGAACCAGGGCTTTCGCTATAAAGTCAGCCCCTCTGTTATGTGATACACAGCAATACTGGAGCTTTACAAAGATCAAGTTAGTCCTGCCACATAAACCAATTCAATGTACTTCAGATGGCTGTAAATAACAGTTAATACAGTCATAGAAAATAAATATAAAATTAGCTCATAAAGATCTGAAGAGGAGCATCTCAGAGATCTGAGTCACAATAAGCTTACTAGCCCAATTTCTCCTTTCTTTCCAGAAAAAAAAAAAAAAAAAAAAAAAAGGTGAAATAAAGATCATTTTCAAGTGGTAGCCCTGCCAGGTTTTTCAGCAATAGAGTTGACACATGGCCTCCTCCAGTTGCTGTCCTAATTTAACAGAGTCATCTCATGGGACAGCCTTTTAGTGACTCTGAGGACAGAGCATGAGAGAGAGATGAGGGATGAAATTCTGCCATATGCTATAACATATGTACAATAATATTCAATCCTTACACTGCAATGAATTTGTGTCAACATAAAGCCCTCCAATTTAAACATACCATGATAAATCACAAACTCAGTTCTTCTCACAGAATAGACACACCGAAATAAAACAAAAATAGGAGAGCTGTCTGATACTGTTTTGAATAAAACAATCTAAAATATGTTTCAAGTTTGGTTAATTTTTTTTTTTAATTTAAACTCTGCCTATTTTCTGTTATAGAATACTACCGATATTATAAAATCTCATGGAATATACTCCACCAGTAATAGATCCTGTTTTTTTTTTTTTTCATGATTTAGACTGTACAAAGCACCTAAATGGTTAATAGTTGCTACTTATACTGAAAGATCTGTTCTAGCCTGGAGCTATATCACTTTACATTATAAATTGCAGAAAAATTTTGCCTTTACCCAGAAGAATGTACAATCTTTAACTACACAGACTGTACACACATTTAAAATAAAGTTTAAGAGGTTCAACTGACTCACTAAAACTGCAGATGTTCTTAATGTTAAATTTATGAAAAGATATTTGTAGTGCTGGGGCTTACGATTTCAATCCTGTTAAGGATCTTCTGGGTGTGTTGCTTTAGAACATTAATCATTCTACGAAATCAGGCTACAAATATGTATAGCATGAAGTGGCAACATATTTCAACATATCCGGGAATCAAAAGAAATGACTCCTTATGTGTCCTCTATGGAAACTGTCTGAAGTTGTTCCACACAGTCCAGTCATTCTTGGCAATTTTTGAGAACCCTGAAAAGCCAACTTGCTTACCTACAACAAAAGAAACCTTTCCCCTCAAGAAATAGCAGCCCAACATAATCCAGTTCCTAAAAATCACTCTCAGTTTGATATGTTCAGCCATCAGGATAAAAGGAAGGCAAACACATCAGCCAAGAAGTCACTACAGCAGAGTTTTATTTATAGAGCCATGACAATTCAATCCCATATGAAGTCATCCTATAGCAGGCGAGCCCCTTAGTGGAGATTGGATCTCAGTGGTGTTCCTCAAAGAGAATTTAAAATAACGTAGCTTCCAAGATTAGGGAATTGGGTTGTACAGTTACAACATTTAATCTAATAGGAAAGCGTGGGAGGCAATGGGAGTGAAAAAATGGAGAGAGAAGCTGATTCCTTCTTCATGCTCTTGTCACTGGTTATTTTTCCTGCTATGTCCCTTCATTTCATTCCTCAAATAAAGAACCAGTTATCAGTCATACTTATATAAATGTGATTTCCCTGTCAAGCTGCAGAAATAAGAGCAAAACTGTCCCACCTTGTCACTGAAACTGTAGCAGCTCACGCTTATTTATCCAGATATAACATATGCCTTCTTCCCCCTGAATTTGTCCTGTTGTGTGCTATATCTGGCAATACAAGATATATATTTTCTCTCTATTTCTCCATAGTTGAGAGAGTGCTGACAGTTCTATTTCTTTGTCACCAAAAACATCCAACAATGATCATTTTGGATATAATTCCCAAAAAGAAACACATTTCAAAGCTTGTTGCACATAGAGTTAACTAAAGACTGGGTCACCTGCTGAAAAACAAGGACCAAAGCAGGGCTCCAGTGTCTTAACTATTAAAACCAGGGTAGCCCTAAGCTTGTTCCTTGCCTCATTTTCCCTAATTGTAAACTATATTTTCTTTGATAATATTTACAAAAACCCTGGTTTGGCGAGGATTAATTAGTTCTTTTGCAATGTTAGGAAGGTGCTAAGTACTTTTACTAAGGGTTTGAGATGCAATAACATAATACAGTCTTCCATCAGGGTCCTTGCCTTGACATAAATGTAACATAGCGTGAACTGACTGCCCATATGTTACAGCATAAGACACAATTCCAGTATTTCTTCATATATCTTTTTCTTCATTCTCAGCAACCAAATGACTCTTCCACAGGGGGAATACTGAGTTAAATTAGGCCACAGAGTGGTTTTATGGGGTTTTTTTTGGTTTATTTGTTTGTTTTTCCTAGAGCTAATTAACAAGAGGTAACAACTGAAAAGGGGGAAAAAGGGAAAGGGAAAAATACTAAGAATTCAAAATACAGTCATGCTATATATGACATATACAATGAATAGATGAATAGGTCTGTAGTTTCCTTCCTTCCTTCCTTCCTTCCTTCCTTCCTTCCTTCCTTCCTTCCT
>WBNA01000282.1:418752-455714 GCA_013398345.1 Nothocercus nigrocapillus | reverse complement strand
GGCTCAGCGAGCAGCAGCCGCGATCCCCAGAGTGTCGTTGCTGTGTCGGTCGGATCCTACTTTGCCAGACCACTTGCACTGGCTTTCCACACATGCTGGAAAATGTATTAAAGGCCCGGGAGAAGGAAGCAAGGAGAAGCTGTGTTGTTTTCCCAATCCCTTTGCAGCCTTCCAGGCTCAAACTGCAAATGTCATCGCCACGAAGGCAGAAGTCGAGTCCAACAGGTGGGGTAATAAACCATGACATTTCGAGCAGGCTTAATGGCGTTGAGGGTGCAGGGATACCTCTTGGTACAAACCCAGCTTTACTCCACAGGGCCACAGACCCAGCTTTACTCTCGTCATGAAACAGGGTGTAAAGTTCCCACCTCCAACACACTTTGTGACCTTTCAGGTAATGAAACCTCTGACCTATATCGCTCCCATCTTTGCTGGTTCAGCTACTGGGTGGAGACAACCTGCCAGACGCTGTGTCTGGTCTAACGGTGATTTACTGCATAATAGTATTAAAGCATTAGTATGGTATTCCTGTCCTCCCAACCTTAAAGGGCTTTGGTGGTTGCGCGAGAGGCTCTCTGGAGGAAATTGCAACATGCGGGGTTTTGTTGTAAACCTATTGCTGCCTCTTGCCAAGACAGTTCATAAATTTCAGTGAAACATGACATCCAGAGTCCTATTTTTTTTTGCCTTTCAGTTTTTCCTTATGACAATTTTAGCAACAGTTTTCCTGAATAAAAAGCTAGCCTGCTGGTCCAAGAACAAGGCACATCCCTCATCCTACTCATGATTTTTGCTGATGTTCTCCTTTAGAGTAAATATTATAGCCATGAAAACAGAACTAATTAAAAGACAAAGTAAATTCTTAAAGCTCCAAATTACCATCTCATTTACATCACAATTACTCCATTGATGTCAACTCATCTATTTTGCATCCATACCAAATTAAAAAATAGACCAAAACGCGCCTGAGTTTTTCAAATGAATAATAATGATAATAAATCTTTATCCCATAAAATAGGAAGTTTATAAAAGCTTTTTCTGTTAAGTAGTCAAGTACTGAGGGTTAGCTCCTTTGAAAAGAACCTTCTTTTATTCTAAGATACGATCACTAATATTGCGTTATTATAGGAAGAATATCAAAATGGCATTATTATTTGCACATGAGCCAGCAAAAGACAAAGTTGGTACGCCTCTGTATTTCAAAAAACATGTCCTTTTCTCAATACTGCAGATATCACATTGGTGAATTTAGAAGCACAGGGGTGTGAAGAAAGTGTTTAAACCACAGACTCATAAAGAGGAATCAAATTTACATGCAAGTCTGTCAGATATTTTCTTTTAGCAGATGCATTTCTGGTAACTTATATTGGAGGAAAAACTGCTCTCTTAATTAGGCAGTATGAATAGCATAACTTTAAGCTAAACATCCTTAAGTTCATTTCTTTTCACTGCTACAGACTTGTGTTTTTTTTATTTTTTTTTTTCTGAAATTTTACTTGGAGTGTCTCCTTCAATATGGGCTTTATTTTGAAATAAAGCTTTAGATACGTACTTGCCATTGAAATTTGAAGCCAGTTTTTAATTATGAAATTAGTAAAATTCCTTTTAGCTTATTACAGTTTGCAACCCTCCTAGCATATGAAAGAGTCCGTTTAAGTAAATCAGGAGTCCTAAGCTGGCAAAATTACTGCCTTTTTTTTCCTTTGTCCCAGTTACTTTTAAATCTTCCATCTTTCCAAGATATTAAAGTATTTATTCCTTTGGAAAAAATCAAGCATTTTCCTGCCAAGAAAACATACTGAATTAAAAATAAAATCCATGTTCAGGCAAGCTTAACCATCATTTCCACTGATGTCAATGGCAAAGTTTTTACTGAAATCATAAAAAAATATGTCAAGAAATATCCATGGAGTGAAAATGTTCTCAGTCCTGCCAATCTTTCCTTTTAGTAAGAAAAAATTCTTAAAAAATGAGAATCAGTGGAAAGATAACAGAAAAGTCCTTTTCTATTTCTTTTAAATAAATAAATAAATAAAAATTAAAAAGCACAGTTCAGGCACTTACTTTATAGTAGACTATGTAAGGAACCCTCATTTGCTTCCAGTTAATCAGTTTTAAAATAGGCATGTGTGCCAATGTTTGCTTACAAAGTGGCAATGACCTTAGAAAAGCAAGTTTGGCTCTGTGTTTGGTGAAGAAAAATCCTGGAAGACATATGTCACATCTATGTTACAGTAGCTGCCTTCTGCAGTTTTCAGGCAGTCCAAGCCATGGGTACAAGTGAAGCAGAAGTTTTCAACTGTGAGATCCAAAAGTTATTGGATATTCCAAACATAATGCTCCTGCATTTGTTTCCCCACTCTTCCCCATGGCCCATATATAAGATCCTACCCAACCCCCTGTCTTCCTGATGGTAAATCTGTGGTGGAATTGGACATTGTCATTTAAAGTATCAGCAGATCAAGCTGAAAGTGCAGCAACTACATAAAAATAACGCATGTTTTGTAAAGCTAGACAATAGCTGCTACGGTAACAGCATTCATTGATATTCATTCATTTGCAAAATAAGACAGCACAGGTTGGTAGAAGATTGCCAGAATAAAAGGTCTCAGACCTTACATTTTCTATTCACAAATTGCCAAGGACGCTAGCAAGTGCTAAGGATCATCTACCTACCAATGCGAGGAGCCCACAGCACAGGCCAGGGAAGCTTCCATCCACTGAGCGTTTTAAGGGAGTTGGGTAACAAAGGGTAACAAAGACTTAAGGCCAGGGACAGCTTAAAGTGCCACTCATGTTCTCCCAGGATATTATAGTACTTGAAAATA
Source organism: Nothocercus nigrocapillus (assembly GCA_013398345.1). NCBI lineage: Eukaryota > Metazoa > Chordata > Aves > Tinamiformes > Tinamidae > Nothocercus > Nothocercus nigrocapillus. The sequence continues at coordinate 452,886 of WBNA01000282.1, read as the reverse complement.
AAAGCTCAAGCTGGCCCCTCCAATCTCCGACAAGAGCACAGCTTGACACTGGAGACTATGGGAGCATGGCAGCCCCTGCTGTTCCAACCTACTCAAGCGCGCTGTAAAATTGGCCATTCTCATAGGCGGTTTTGCCAACTAATTGCATGCCAAAAAACTACACTAACTAACTAACAGGTAGAATATTAGCCAGGAAGGGACATGGGAGAGAGTGGGCAGAGAGAACATTGTTTTATGCATCTGTTGCACCAGGTGACTCGTACACCAGTTGCAATTGGATCCCTGTTTTACAGCACAAACATCAGTCATCAAATTCTGATCTGTTATTACCCAGGAATCTGAGTCGTTTTTAAAAGTTTTAACCCTGACACATACCACGAATTTGGTAAATGAATAGTATAAATCTATTACAGTAGCTATTGCAGGTTTTCTTTTTACTTTAATTAACACATCACACAGTGCATTTCTGTTTAGTGGCATTAGTGGCCTAGTTATGTTGTTACAATCAGACAGTAATGGTATATTTCTACAGCATGATGGCAAAAAAAGGAAAAAAAAATTACAGGAGTGTTTTCCTTGAAATGATAAGAGACATCGCCAGTAGTAACATAATGAATGAACTGTATCACTTTCACTAAAGCTAAGAAAGAGGCATTTTAGGGTAAAAAATAGTTGCTTGATGTTGTTTTTTTCTTCAAATCCTACTTTTTCCCAAATTTCACTGGAACTTTTAGTAAGATTTTCTGAAAACTTGTGTCTTCATTTACAGCACAGACAAACAACAAACAAAAGCTTCGTATTTCTCCCTATGTCACTTAACCACAACTATAAAATACAGAAACCGTCTCTGAAAACTGCAGCATTATTAGGAACAGTCTTTATTTGGCTACACAACTACAGTGACACCAGCAAAATATTGCAAGATGGGTGCAACTCATATGAACAATATGGCATACTATGTTGGTATATTTTATTCTAGCTGCAGACGCTCTTCTCCAATAATAACTGCTAGTATAACTGTGTCTTTTGGGTTCTTATTAGTAAAACTACTCTGATCATAAATTACACTTCCTTATACCTCTGGATCAACAGAGCTATATTGACACAGTTTATGGTATAGACCTGGTCTTTAGTTTCTTGGCCAGCCTGGTTGCTCTTTTCTCTGCTGAGATGGTCAACATGACAGACCATCAAGATAAGGCCAATTAAGCAGTTTCCAAGAGAACACCAAAAACAAACCAAGGAAAAATCATCAGAAGATGTCATTCAATCTACCAGAAAAAATGTGACTGGTATAATTCTAGAGGTATAACTGCACAAAAAATCCAGTTTTGAATACGTGGCAGATGAACTATAGCATTTCTTTTGCAGGCTGAAGCATGTCAACAACTCAAATATTTAATGAAGGCTTGAGCTCCACTCCTAAAATGTGGTTGGTACAGGTACTGCAATTCTTGCTAGTTTACTGTGTTTACAAATCCTGTTTTACTAGTTTACAAATACTGGCCTGACACCAATCCTCCATCCTTCACTTTTTCCTCAATATATATTTTTGTTCTTTCATCCTCCCCCATTTTTAAAAATTACATACGAGTATATACCTTACAAAACAGGAAAAAAAAAGAAAAAAAGCACTGAACCTAAAGGACAGTGTCCTTTATCAAATGGTAGGATTAGCTACTAAGACAAAGTGCTAATAGTTCTATGCATATACCTGTGCCGAAAAAACAAAAAAAAAAAAAACCTTTTAAAACATGTCGACAGTGCTTTAACATATATTTCAGAGAGAAACACCAGCTAATGAACAGCCAAATTTAAGATACTAATCAAAGAAAAAAAGAGAGAATGAAAAAGACTCTGCAACTGAAAAATTAGATGCTACACAGACTGTCAGATATAGATGTGCAATGAGACATTTTAAATGAAGTGCTTGATCTCAGCCCCCAGCTTGAGCCCAAAGTTGTTGAAATAATAAACATCCTTGCCCATTAGTTCCTTTGTGCGCAATATACATTACTCTGAATGGCTCTTTTAAAGTGTGATTGATAGGTCAGGACATGTCTCCCTTGCTATTACATAAATGGGCCACAAGGCCAATGAAATTTCAAACAAGCTCTTATTGAAACCCTGCTTAGCAGGGCAATTCAGCTTTAGTATAGTTAAACTATCGAACCTCCAAGCACAGAAGGAAGGACAAGACAGCAGAAATTGCAAGTACATATACTTTAAGCAAAATCCATCACTTGCCCATCTCTTAAATAAGATTTGACCAATAAATAATTAATCACGAGAAGATAATCTTGTTAACAGCACAGTATGTGGGAAGGAAGAAAACTATAGTTAGTGTGCTCAGATTGCTTAAAAATGTGTTATTATCCAGTATCCTGTGCACTGCTTTGCCTCTGAAAGGCAGAACTTGTGGTAGTGGCTTTTCTACTCCACTGATGCAAATACAAGCACAGTCTTTGGGTCAAACACAGTATTTGGATTACAGCTGTGGAAAGATACAGTCTTCGCAGTCCTGCTAATGACAGAATTTCACACAGAAACACTGCATACTTTTCATGATAAGGCAAAACACCAATACAATTACTGTCAGAGTACTGCCACAATAATTTTGTAAAGTGCTCATGAAACTCTACAGTAACCAAATGAACACATTAAGACAAAAAGGGAAAATGATAATAGACTGATGATTCATTATGGCAGACTGTGCAATATTTCTAAGAAGGCATCAACTGTGGCATGCCACTGTTAAATTTCAAATTGCAGAAGCAATCAAAACAATAATAATTACCCTTGTTCATTTTAATCTATAAAGTTTTCCACAAAAATATGCTATTCCAATGAACTGCATAAATACCATTAATCACTAATTTATAAACAGAGATATGTAAATGGAAAAAAATTAAGAAACCTGATGAAGCCCATAGAAAAATCTGCTGCCAGAGCTAAACTGAAGCCATTTGGCACAGGTTTAACTCTGTGGTGGCTGCTGCAGTCAGTGGAAAAACTCCTATTTAAAAAAAAAAAAAAAAAAAAGCCACCCCAGAGATCATAGCTCATAAGCCCTAGGCTCAACCTTCCACAAAGCACTTAAAAAATTCTTGTTGGCACCATCATTAAACAAATATTCAAACTCAGGAAAGAGGGAATGCAGAACAAAATCAAAGACTAGGTAACATGAGGGGACTGCAGAGCTCTGGAGCTGCACAGCTCTTTGAGCTGACAGTGCATAAGGGGACTATAGGGTATTAAAGGACGCTTGTTCACTTATCTTGTTCCTCATCTTGCTAGTGCAGGAGGAGGAGCAGCTATGAATAACCATATTCAGAAAGGTATTCAGGGCCTCTTTCTAAATGACAGAATTGATGCAACTTTTACACTTCTAATTCAGAGTCCAATAAACAGCTATGAAAAAAATATATTTCAAGTAATCTGCAATGCACAATCATATAAAATACGTAATATAAAAGTGAGAAGGCTAAGGCAGCTGGTTATGAGCAAATACATTTCAGACCACAGGAGCCCCACTTCCCTCGTTAGCCTTGTTAAAAATGCTGGAAGTCATAAAATGGGGAAGGAATGGGATTTTGTTTTTGCAGGCTGGAAAATTGCTGCCATGTTAGTCCTGTGCAAGGGAAACAAATTCTGATTGTGGCACAGCCTTAATCTGCCGCCTGTTGTGAAACGGCGCGGGAAGCACACGCTCGAATTCGGAGCCTGTGAGCGCTGGTGCGTGTTGCACCGACAAACCTGTGCTCCTCTGGACCAAACCCTATGCTTCTCATCCAGGAAGAAAGGGAAGGCAGCAGTGCCCAAGCTGAGGGTGCAGAAGGGAACAGCTTGTTCCTCTTCTACAACTACCTTAAAACAGGTTGTAGTGAGGTGCGTGCCACTCTCTTTTCCAGAATAACTACTGATAGGACAAGAGGAAGTGGCCTCAAGTTGCACCAGGGGAGGCTCAGGTTGGACATTAGGAAGAATTTCTACACGAAAAGGGTGGTGAAACATTGGAACAGGTTGCCCAGGGAAGTGGTGGAGTCCCTGTCTCTGGCAGTGTTCAAGAAACGTGTAGAAGAGAGACTTAGAGAGATGGTTTAGCAGGCACAGTTTTGAAGGGCTTATGGTTCGACTCGATGATCTTGAAGGTCTTTTCCAACCGTAATGATTCTAGTATTCTGTGATTCTACGTGGCACTTTCGGCCTTGCCTTCACTTCCCTGTGAAAAGCCAAAGCAAACGTGTTGATTTCACTTTCTGCATGCCATAGGGAGATGTGGGGCAGACGGAGGAGGGCAAGGAGGGATCAGGAAATGAAAAAGCCCCTCTGAGTTTTCGAGGAAAGATACCCTGCCTCTCCGAGGCTGTGAGCCCAGACCCTCACTGCAAAAAAATCGACATGTCCATGGAAAGGCCAGCAGCTAGTGGAAGAATTTCGGACACTCAAGGGATCAGGAGCTTGCTTATAATATTCACCTTCATCTGCTGCAACAAGGAAAGGTGGAGTCCCATTGGTCCTAGTTGAAAAGAACAGCAGGGCACAGGCCTGTGGTGTGATCTTCCCTTGGTACAGCCAAAGTTCCCTGCACCCAGTGTGATCATACGCTGTAATGCTAAAAAATGTAAAAGTCATCTTAGCAGTCTGCCACTGCCACCGTATCGATCGTCAGTATTAAAATCAAATCGAGAATTTTGTTTCAAATTCGTTTTAAGGGAAGAGGATGTTATTGTGGGTTTTCTGGACGTAAAATAGCTAATCAAGCAGAAAATGTGTTTATAAAATGGTAAGTTACACTGTAAGACATATAAGAGTGGTGATTTATTAAGTCATATTATTCTCATGATTGTACTGCTATATTATCCTTACATTGTCAGGCAATCTGCAGAAATTTGTTCTGCTTCAGGCAATCCTTACCCTTGCTATACCACTGTTGTTATGTACGTTTTTCTCATTATGGTAAGTACTTTGATCTCTCAGCAAATGTTCAGCATCTTATAAACTGTAACATAAAACCCGCATAGAGCAACGCGACCACCAAAAAGATCATAACAATCACAACGGCGTTTCTCTGACAACCCTAAAACACACAATGGAAAAATAAGTGGGTAGGGCAGAAGAACTGCTTTGATTGTCAGGAGGCTTTGAAATTCTTTTAAGCATCAGATTATTTTCTCCTTTGGCATAATCCCTCAGAGAGCTGACTTTTATACTCATCAGATGCCTGGTTCAAGTGAAATATCTCCCTGGTGATAAAAACTGCTCTTCATAATTTAGAGCTCCTCTTCTAAGAGCACTATCCACAGGTCACAGTAATGAGAACCTACCTAGCCCATCCCGGGCCATGAATGTGTAAAGACTTTACTTAGGTTCCTTCATCACTATGAAAGTTGTGTTCTGCCAAGAGTTATCAACTGGAAATACACTGTTTAGTGAGATTTGCTGTTAGCTGTAGGGTTAAACCTTTCCTATTACTACAGTAGATGCATCTTTTCACAGAAAAGAGTCTCACGACATGGTGAAGACATGGACATGTGAGGTCCTTCAAGTAATCAGAAAATCAGCCTAGTCATTCAGTCATTCTTTCATTATGTCATTCATTTTCTTTCTTTTTCTGCAAAAAGGAAAAAGCATTATTTTCCATGGCAACATAAAAAAATTAGATTGGCCCAGTTCAAGCAACAATCTCTGAATTAAAGGAGTTTTCTGAAAAATGAAAATTTATGGTGAGGCAGCAATCAACTACACTGTCATGCAAAAAAGCCTTGAGAGGGAAAACTCATCATCTCTCCAAGCTTAGAGACCAGTCCCAGCTGGGCTTGCTTGAGACATTTGGGAGTAACACTTCTGCCCTCAAGGATAGTCCTGTTCTTTCTCTTCCCCAGCTTCTGCACTTTTTTTTCCTCTTTCGCTGTCTCTCACCATTTCTCCACCAGCAGATAAATCAGAGGTCTCTGCTTCACACAAAGCCTTCCCCATTCAAAGAGGGTCAAGGAAGGCCTGCAGGCGGCACAGAAAGTAACCTTAGCAGACACAGGAAGGGAGAAACTGCTGAAAGATAAAAATCCATGTCTCAAAAGAAAAGGATAAATACCCTCTCCAAAGAGAGGAGTTCATGAGTTTTCCTGTTTCACTTACAATGGCTGGCAGCTTCACTTACAATGGCAGGAGACAGGCCGGCTGACACAGATTGGCACAGGCAGCAAATAACCCAACAAGCATAAAACCAAGAAAGCAAATCACTTCTGTCAAAATTTCAAGAGCAAGGCCTCTAGCTTTATAAATGGCCATTTGCAGGGGTGATGCAGCAAAACACTTGGCTCCTCGTGAGAGTTGCACTGTTGCAGCATCTCTGGAAACAAATTGCAAATCTAGTACTTGCCACTGTGGAGCCTGAGCTCAGCAGCTCAGGCCAGAGACAACCCCAGTTCAGAGGCTATCGCAAAGCACATCTCAGCTGAGCACTAGCCCTGTCACTGGGTTTGCAAGAGCTGTCACTTTAATCATTTCTTTATGCTTTTGCCCCCGTAATTATAGGAGGTAAAAAAACTAAGACAAATGCTCATCACATCAGACCTGGGTGCTAATAGCAGACACTGAACAAGAGCGGCATGATGCTTATGTTGACACAGAAAATCAGTAGGTGACAAGTTCTGCCGTTGCTCCTGCAGTGACTGCAGCACAATATTGCACAGGTGTTTCTGAAAGCAAAACCATAAGTATTTAATTCTGAGGAGGAAAGTTTGGCTTAATAAAGAGATTGTTTAAACCATCCTGATGTGTTAGGAAAAGACATAATTTGCTATATTCCTTCTCGCTCTCTCGTATTTATTTTTTTTTTTTTAAGCAGTGGTTTTATGGACCATATTAGGATTACAGCCAATACTGAGATCTTATTCATTTAACTACAGCTGAACAGATTACTTTCAAGGGCAAGTATCAAGCAAAGCAGGATACGTCAACATTTGTAGGCACCAAGCACCAACCCTCAGATACGTTTCTGCTTGGTTTGCAAGTACTCATTGCATAAATGCATTGCAGAGCACTGCTCTAATTAAAAAAAAAAAAAAAAAAAAGATTTGCTCGGTGTAATAACTAAATATAATTCCATTCGATAAAAGGAATCCAAATCTATTCTTCTGTGAAATGGAGGGTAGTGTATGGAGAGAGGCCTGAAAATAATATTTAGCAGGTTGTCAAAATGATTCTGTATATGACACTGCATATTCTTGTTGTGAGGTCTTTCGTCAGGCCAGAATCTGTATTCATTATCATAATCCTCTTGCTGTACATGTCAGTGGCGTTATCTTCATGCTCTAATGCCCCCCCGGTGACCCCCATGAGCTCTGTTTTTGGATCAGTTTGTCTGCTAAACTTTGCTAAAAATATTCCTATTTGCTACTATTAAAAGTCAGTAGATAAAGTTTGCCAGCAGATATGACAGATTTCACCTTTCTAAGAACAGGAAAACAAAATGAAATTTTAAGCAACTACTATCTAGTTGTAAAATATAGATTTCGTATTGGCAGCCACTCCCAAATACCTCACAGGAAGAAGGGACAAATTCTAATTAATGTTTGTAAAATGCTTTGAAAGTCTTAAGTACTAAACACTACGCACACACACAAACTATACAGCAGTTCAATCTATTCTAACTGCTCTGTTGTATGCTTCTGTAATTGCTGTATTTCATTTCTAGCCTTTCTCTATTATAAAAAGTGATTAAACCAGAAGAGAGTGTACCAGTTCAGGAAGCTGTGGAGTTTTTTGAAAATGGAATTACAGGCTACCTGCAAGCATAGCAAGTGGTTACAAAGAACACTTTTTATAGAATTAAATTTAATGTAAGAGAAAAAGAAAAACATGCTCTGCTGGAAAGAAAGGCAGAAAAGTTTCTATCTATCCAGTGGACCAGAACAACAACAATTGACAGCACAAGTTTGTCACTTAGCCTGTACATCTCCATTAAGGATATGTCTATACAGCCACGAACAAGCTTTCTCTGCCTAAGTCCCAGACAGCTCCAAGCCACAAGACACATTACTGTAGATTCTTACCTAAAATATCAGTCTCACTGCAGTACCTACCAGGTCAGGCCCACTTCTGCATTAGCATGGTTGTTATTTAGCCTGGAGCCCAGGCAATGTAGACCTTAGTGATCAGCTGAGCGTGAACCAGGATTTGGAAAATAAACCCTTCTTCCTGGGAGAGCTGCCCACACCCCACTAGCTATGCCATTGGCACAACCAATTAAGCAGGTGAATTTTTCAGTTCATTTGAACCAAGCAATATGGGAGTAGAAAGCAAAAGTTTGGGTGACTTGCCAATCTGACCTGGATCACAAGGACCATCAAATTACTTAAGCAAGCTACCTATTCTTCACGAAACTAAGCTACCTCTTTTTTTTCAGATGTCATTCTCCCCTGCTACCATGTCCACATGCAGCATTATAGGTATCTTCAGAGAGCTCACCTAACCCTGCCATCACCCTGGTGAACCTCTCAGCTCTGGAGGGAAAGTAGACACTGTAAAGGCAGCATTAAGCAAAGCTCTTGCCGGTGAACAGTGAACGGTGAAGATGTAGGTGATGAGTTTGCAAAAAGGACAAAAGGAGCCTCGAAAGGGTTTTTCATTAGTATCAAGAATCCTATGAAAGATGAAACTTTCACTCTAATAATAAGAAATATGAATGCTGTCACCTGTGCACAAATACATACGTGATAATTAATACCATCTAAATTATTGAGGCCAGGTCCCAGCTCACCTATTTATCTGTGTTGCCCAGAGGACAGAAAGCCAGCACAGTCAGGTCTTCCCAGCTCACCTGGAGAGCTCAGGCAAAGCTCTATGAAAGCCAGGGCAGAAGCAGCAGGCCCACACCAACACGATTCCTTCATCAGCATGTCCCACAGTTGTGGCCCACAGCAATTGTGCAGCAAGGGGAGGAATGACTTAGAGCCCTATCGCATTCCCAGCCTGCTACTGTAATAAAAGCAGTTTGATTTGGCTAGCTGATTTGCTCTGTGATTTTTCAGCCCCAAAGTGACATATATAGAATGACCTCTGGGCCAGTGAGAGTTAACCTCTAAAATTACGTTTTGTGAATTAAACGTGGTGTAAGTTCACCATGCGTTCTTTCCAGAGGATTAGATCTTTGCTATGTAAATGTTGAGTGTAGACAAGCAAATGGATATATTTGTGTAAATCACACTTCAGCACTTACGCTACTAAGAACAGTAAGAGAATACAGTACACCAAGAAGATTTATATTCTGCCAGGTAATCCTCCAGGCCTGCCTCTGATGAAAAGCCAGTTCCAGTTTATGTCAGAAGCAGACCATAATATAGGAAGGGAATATGAGGAATTGAGTGGGTGTCAACTGTTTAATTCATGCAGGGGAAGGCAGGTTTTGTTTAACAATCTCTCTTCCCTGAGAAGGTGGTGTAATATTTTTGCTACAGGACAGTAAAAGAAATTTTATGTTTTAGGGAGATAAACTACTGTGATATGTGGGTACTATCAAAGCAAAAAAAAAAAAAAAAAAGGCAACAAATTTCCGAGAAGACTTGCATATGAAACAAGGTAGGGCCCTTCCCTGAACCTTAATGGAAACATTATTTTTTCCTCCATGAGGAGCCATCATCACTCTTTCACCAAAAGGAAGGTCACACCATCTTTTACAAAAGATTTGCCTGCTTGTAATTACCGCCTGCAGTGTAGAGACAAATGCAATCTTTTAAAATGCTAACTGTGTTATACTTGTACCCGAGGGATCCAATGGTACAAATGTAATGTGGCCTAACCAGTTTGTCTTAGCAAGACCTTACAGTGCTGATTTGAAACAGCTGAACTAAATCAACAGTTACCTTGAGCCAGAGGCCTTTGGAGAGCAATTAAAGTCAAAGCTTGGGTTTTGAACCCAATATGCTCTGTCAGTCTCAATGATTTGTGTTTGTTGTACTCAGCCTCATTTCCTGTGTGAAATATGAGGCTGCATAAAGAGGAAAAATTCCCAAGATTAAAAAATATTTGACCTCAGTGCATTTGCGAGCATGAAAGTACACATGTCTAAATGACCATTTTGGTTTGTAGTACAAAGTTCTATTGATGTTGGCAGGCTGAGCTTCCCTGTCTCAAAGCCACATGAATGGTTTCAAGTTTCAGCCAAAAAATGTTTTCCACATGCTTTAGTGTGGGCCAATTTACACAGCAGATTTTGCGGAGACTGTGGCCAAGTGCTTCATAAAGGGCTGCCTTCTTTGGGATCAGGGAAACCACAACAGACACATTGCTAATGCAATCTAATTATCTGCTTGAATATTTTTCCAGATGTATCCAATGTCTAAAAATACTGCAATAAAAAAGGTATTATTTGGCTTCTCGGATTGAAACAGTGGCATAAAGAACCTGTTTGTCTGGAGGAAAAGTTATAACAATTCTACAACTGCCTTTAAATCAGTCAAACAAAACAGAACACCCCAAAGGCTGGCGATTTGATGGCTCATGCTTGGAATTAGCCTCAGAAATAAAAACGTGAATAAAGGGGTGCTTTTTTCCTCTAAAGAAGTGCATCTTATACTTACAGGTTAATTTCCTACATTTGCAGATTGTAATTTGATTTTGGGTAGGTCAGCCCAATAATAACAATGCATCTTACTAATTTACACTGAAATAAACCAAAACACTACAATTCTGGGCAGTGAAAATTGGGCAGTTGGGTCGTGAATTAATATCCTTTTCCTTATTAAAGTTTAGAATGGATAGATCATTCATTAGCAAAATTCCAGACAGATGTGCAAATTGAAAGTGGCCTTTCCCCCCTGCCACCAAGTCTTCCCTGATTGCCTACTTACTGTCAATGAGGATTGCTGCTTCTCCCTGCCTAATGTGCCTAAAAATCACAGATTCGCACAGGTTATGCAAACATGGTATGACCATTCAATGGAAGCCTGGCTTGTTTCTATAGCTCTATGTCTTGATGATGGCAAATAAATAAAAATAAAGATGTCAGATTTTGCATTAGGAATAATATCATTTTGCATTATTTGCAGTTCCATAAACATAGACCTATTTGTTCAAATACTTCTAAATTTGTGTTTTGCAAAGGATTTACACTAATGACTTTGGTAAAGGAGATTTGCCAAAAACAAGCTTACTTAATCCGTACAAGAATATTTTATTTTAGGATATAGTGAAAAGTCATGTTTAATTTTGCTTTGGTTTAATATTTAACTTTCCCTCAATGTTAACATCTACCACCTACTGGGGAAATAATAAGATAAAGCAAAAACTTTCTATTTTTATTTGAGCATTCTCAATCACAACCACAAAAATACAGTGTGAACAGCATCCCTAGTTTTTACAAAGAACCACTAAGATGTATACTTCTGCCAAGGTAGTGCAGCCTTAAACAGGCTAAAGCTCACGTTGTGGCTGCCGAGACTGAACATAGTATAAGAGGAATGCTGAAAACCACATGGTAGATAATGACCAAGCAGGATCTCCTTTGGTATTTTTGGCATTTCAGTGTCCTCCTTGAATTATTTGAGCTACTTCAATACAATCATGTGTGTCAAGTAAGATATACATGAGGTTGCGGTTGTGCATGTACCCTTAAATACATCTATTACAGACAACATTTGCCAGTCTTATGACTCAGCTTATTGGATAAGGAGTAGCAACTGTGGGATAGAGAGATCAATCCAAAAACATCGCTGCCTAGGAGGTGTTCGCAATGGCTTAAATCACTGTTTGTATATTTAAAAAGAAAAAAAAACTTCCTCACACTGCCTGCCCTCTCTCACCACAATGACCTGCCACAGATCAGTATGCTTGTTCTTATTTTCATATAGCAAATTTATGGCTTTGCAAAACATTTCCATGAATTTTGGAAATAGAAGATAAAATCTATACTTTGCACAATTAGTTATAACATGCTGGCATATTAAATAGAAGAAATTGTAAAGGTCATGGGGTAGTACAGTTGCATCCATCTCAATCCTGAAGTAATCTAGTATTTCCAAGCTGTTAGTGACTATCCAAAATAAGAACACATTTTTATACATAGATTGAATATATCCTCAGCTAGCAGTGCAGATAAATAATTGATTGAGTAAAGAAACCCAAAGTCATTAATATACCGTTAGCTAAAAGCAGGTTTCCGAATTCTGCTATGAATGTGACCCCTTGACCATTCTATTTCCAATTAGTTCAACCGTCTTGTACGCTCCAGCACTTTTTTCCCTGTTTTCCTCCATTCTGTAACTTACAAGGCAAACAGACTATACTCCCTAAAGGACTAGATACCTGCCTGCAACCAGTCTAAAGATGAGGTATGGAATCACTCATAATCAGTGTTGCATACAGAAAATGTTGATGCAGTTTCAAGTGTTTTCTGTTTCTCAGGCAAAAAAAAAAAAAAAAAAAAAAAAAGAAAAAAAAAGTTCATTTAATAGCTTACCATCTAAATAAGCAATGTCTTAAAGAGCAGCCCCCAAAAATAAATTCAGTAAGGAGAGACTACAAGAAGCATATATCTGACTAATATTCCTGTGAAGAGCAAGAAGAATGGAGCAGTGCACTGATTTTATGAAGAGTCTTAAAACGCTGAAAATGTTGTAACCAGCATATCTGTGTTCCAAGTAAATGCCCAAGGAAGTCAAGTAAGTAAGTCCTCATAAGCATCTGTAAGCTTTGACCACCTGTGGTATGAGATGAGCTCACATTGTCCTAAAATTTAGCAAGCTGTCCAAAAGAACTCTATGCTCAATGACCCTGACAAATGTCCACTAAGGAATGCCATTTTCAGTCACACCACACAATGCCTTCCTATTTGCTGGCTCATATATGCATTTTAAGTCACACCACACTATGCTGTGTGTTCTACGTTGGTCCAAATCACTGGTCTGCGGCCATTCTGAAATGTATGCAAGACTACATTTCGCAATCCTTCTACACCAGCCTTGCAACTTCCCAGCAAAATACTAAAAAAATAAGCTGTGTAAAATATGTCGTTTCGGTAGCAGCTATGCTTGACTAAAGGTCACAGTCAGCTTTGTATGTGAAGGCTGCTATTGTCTGAAATCTGCTGGATAACCACATATAAAAATTTGTCTCTATCTTGACTCAAATCAAAATGACCCGGATTTTAAAAACATCACTGTTTTAAGTGTGTAAGCTAACCTGGACCATACTGATACAAGGAAGAGGAGTGACAACACAGACAGTGATGCCTGTGGGTCTGGTACTGAGGGTCACAGAGAGTAACCTCTTAACCTTTCAGCCTGCGGGTTCTTCTTCTTCTTTCTTACATATGCTCATGTTCTTTCTTTCATCACTCAGCCTCTTGTTCCCAAATAACATACCTGCCCATACTTCAAAGAAAAGACAGCTTTGCAGATGCAACTGTGGGTGAAATGAGGAATCCTCTCTGCTGATGGGAGGCTGTGGAGCTGTTATGTGAGAGATGAAAGGGATGGAAAGAAGCAAGGACAAGTGGGAAGCATTAAGAGATGGTGGGGGCAAGAGGGAGGTTACTCCACAGAAGCCACAGACTGGCAGTTCTGTGGAAAGCACCGGCACAACTGGGACATGTATTACCATAATGTAAACATTACTCTAAAATTAATTATGTTGACAATGATGAAATCACTGTCTCCCTTTCCTATCTGTTTGTTTTTCGTACCTTTCCTATTGATACTCCTTTATTGTTTGGGAGAGAGGGGTGAGGGGGAGATTGTGTCTCATCTTCATGTTATCTTTCCTTCCTCTGACCTTTCCCTCTACCACCTCCGACTTCGCAGTCTCACTACTCCTCTGCTGTCTCCGATTTCCAGAAGCTACAGCTCTTACTAAAGGCCAGTAGATTTCTACACTACAGCAAAGAGCCAGCAAGTAAGAAGGCACAGTAGCAAAAGGCCATTGTCACAAGAAAGTATGTACAATGCACATTTCTGCTCTTACATATTATCACCAGATAAGGAAATTCATTTTGCACACAACTGCTGAAAAATGACAGATGACTTTCTTTGGAGAAAGGAAGGCGATCTGCTAAATAGTTTTGGGGTCTTTGCTTTTGTTTCTTTCTCTACACAAAGAACTTTTTTGCTTAAGTCTAGATGCAAACTCTGGGCTGTGTGATTAACTGCAAATTTTAATGAAATGTCAAAGTTCCTATTTAGCACAATACCAGGAAGAGGATGCACAGTTAATGTCAGTACCACCAGCTATTAGGGGCTGCTGTGGGAAACCATTCACCTTTGTTCCTTTCCGAAAGGGAACCCATAAACCTTTCCAGGAGGAACCCATAAAGAAGAACTGTCATATTCAAGTATTATTTTTGTTTTGTTTTGTTTTAATGTGAAAAGTCTTGCTTTGGAACTTTCCATATCATGAAAAATAGAAAAACAAAGTTGCAAACTGCTACATGGGACATAAGGGCTGTGAATCTGTTAACTCCACATGCTGATTTTACTGGAGATACAGATGTTTCACCTTATGCTGTTACTATTGTGGGTGCCATTGAACATAATGCCACAGTTCACAAAAGCTCTTGCAGAGCCAAGCAAACCCAAGAAAAAAAACATCATTTTAAATACCCCCATGCTGCTGTCTTAGACAATTTCCTTGCAGACAGCAGGCTGTTGGTCTCTTATTAAATAAAAGAGGGTTCAGCAGGATTCACACAGTTCTGGAAAAAATGCCAAAAAGGGAGTGAACACTTTAAGGCACAACAGGGAAAAGCAGGAAAGATCTTTTTGAGGTAACGCTTGCTGACACCCGCACTCGCTTTCCAGATATACGCACATACTTGCAACTAGCACTCAGGATGGGTTTGACCTTTGTCAGGCTCCCCCGCCAAACCTTTTAAGGAAAGCTAGTCAAAAAAAGAGCAATATATAACGCTTTGTGTCACAGGTAATTCATAGTAATAGTACATAATGATATTTGGAGCTCACTCACACTGCAGAAAGTTACTAACCTCACAGCATTTACTCACATCTTAGCAGAGCACATCTGTCATTTCACAAGCAGGCCTACAGGTAATCATTTAATCAACCCCACTGCTACGATTGCTACTCGTACAGAAAATTATAAAGCAGAAGCAGCTTCAAAGCTAGGATTAGAAAGATTAAATAGGAGCTGGTTTTTGCTAAATGTTGGGTAAGAATGAATTACAGTATCCTTAAATTTGAAGGAAATTAGAGGGGCAGAATTATTCATTTGGTCATACTAATATTTCCTAATTTTCATTTCCTTTCTTCATACTTACAGTAAATTATGAAACCGAGAATTCATGAAAGACATTCTCACAGTGAGAAAGACAGAAAGAGATAACATGTAATTAAGATCCACACTTATACTAGAAGACACTTTTGCCTCACTTTACAACTTTTCTTTAAAGAATGAAGATGTTTTATTTCAATATTGATGTTTCTTTAAAATACTAGAAAAACAATCTCACAGAATTATTGTTGTTGTGCACCATAAAGATGATGTGAAAAGAACTGCGAGCAATTTGTTCCATTTCAACAGACTACGAGCTTAGTCTAAAGTCAAATTTATTTTGAAACAGCATAGTTTAATACGATTAATACAGTATTTATTTACCAAATTGATAGACCTCGTACTGGTAAAGATTCTTTTATTTATATTATCCCTTTCAACACAGCGTGCGTTACCAGGTGAGCTTAATCATTTATACAGTCATGTAATTCCAGTGACCTCCCAAATACAGTGCCTAAAGTTCAAAAAGACAAAGGTATGCTGAGGACAGGACACTAAGTCCTAATTCAATAAAAAAGCATCACACCGCAAGGGCAGCAGTGCTGGGATTAGCAGGATACTATTGCTGTAAAGGGATTGTTTTGCCGACAGCTACTTTTCACCTTTAAGTTCTTTTTTTTTTTTTTTTTTTTTCTTGGAAACATATGCTATACCTGGCTATCTGTATCTCCTGTTCTCGGACTGCCTGCAATAACAGCTGCAATTGCAAAATGTATCTCATTACTCTTATGCTCTTACGTTAAAGCTAACGTAACACACAGATGCTCTAGGCTGGATGTGGACATAAGGTCAAATTTTACCTTTTAGGACTTTTCCTTCATTTCCCTATGCTTCATTTTAGCATCTTACTGAAATTAATTGAAGAGACTGCTTTAAGAAAAGGAAAATGCTGAAATGACAGTACTACAAACAAAATGTTTCGGGGCTCCAGGGCAAGTGAGAATGTTGCTCAGGCCTCTTGTACAAGACCTAGGTGCACTGGCACAACTTTGCCACTAAATTCACCATCATGAAGACAAGCACTACAGGGCCTATGGCACTTTTAACAAGCTGAAGAAACTGAAGTAGCAACAGCAGTTTTATGCCCTAATAACTATTTCAAAGCTTTAACTTCTATTGATAGTGAAGGATTGAGGAAAAAAAAGAAAGTAGTCACCTAACCTTAATCCTCACTATTCTATCAGCTATGATTCCTTAAGGGCACACATGTTCCCATTGCCTACATTTTCCTGACCCTTCCATCACATGGCGACTGCTCCATGGAATCAGGCTGCTCTGTGCATTTCAGTAAAACCTAATTTCCTTACAGCTCATCCTGCGTTTGCTGGTCATACAGGTGAAATTCAAGTAAAGCAGAGAATTCAATTCAAGAATTTCAAGTCAAGAATTTCAAGGGGGATGCAGCTGCATCACACCTGCAAAATATTCATTTAGTGCATTTATATTTCCAGTGCCCACTAATTTCAGAATAAGGCTTTTGCTAGAAATTCATAATTACATTTTCTTGTAGCACATGAGTTTAAGTATGACTAGTTCAGGATTACACTAAAGTAGGAAACCAGTGAATTTGCCTTTATCCTAAAACCTCATAAGGAGGCTTCAACATCAAAAGAAATGCCTAAGTTGATTTGATGCTTGTCAGCAACATTTCTCTGAAGGATCAAACTAATTTTAAGTGGGTTAAATAATACTGACCTCTAATACTCCTTAATCTTTTTGATTTTCCTCATACACTTTAAGGAGTTTACATATAAAGTAATGTAAAATATGCGTGTATGTAAGTCCATTTGTATTCTTAATTTTTAACAGCCAAGGGGGAAATGAAATACCATACAATAAGCCATTCGTGACTTTTTTTTTTTTTTCCTGTGGGTGTTTCCAGAACATAAGGAATGGGAAAATGTTACTTGCATCCAGAATTCTTATTTTAAAATGTTTATGAATTCACAGCTATATAATGTACGCAGACCCATATGCTACTCAGGGACTAAACAACTGCTTCTTTATTGTTCCTTTGCACTACTGTAAGAGCATCAGTTTAGATAATTTAGACAGTGTTACACTGACATAATATTAAATAATTCAGTGGTGATCATGGTGCAATGCTTCTACCAATGTTAAGTATCCAGCCAAGCACATGACAAAATGCTCTTTATACACACCAGCTTTGTGGACTTAATAATATATTTTGCAATACAAACATATTAAGGTACTATTTACATATCAACATAATTAACCTTTAATACCCAAGGCATTCCATAAGTCACACATATATATATAATGCAGCATTTCTGGCTTAAGTGACAACTGAAGACTTTGAAGTCATGGGCAAAACCAATGCCATTTTTAAATGTCAGGAAACAGGTCCCCTAACAACAGCATTTGACGAGATGAAAAGAGGTTCCTCATGCCTGCCATTGTGGCAACAATCTTCTTAACACAGCCCTACAAAACCAACATCCAAGAGCCAATTTATAACACCCCTGAGTGAATAAGCACAGATGTGTCCCCGACAACTGTCATCCTCCCTTCATACAAACAGATTTTTACCACTACACAAATCATCAAGCATCATGCCACAACTTCAGGTACCAGGCTTTTTTTTTCTTCTTCTTCTTTTTCTTTTCTTCCATACACTCTGTGCCTATGAAATTTTTTCATAGGAGGAAATTTTTTCTTCTCCATAAAATATTTTACACTGTGACAACAAGAAAAAAAAAAAAAATCAGGAAGCGGAGTCCTGATCTAAAGTTTGGCTTCTCAGCTCTGGTTGCACAAATTAAGTTGCCAAAACATTGTGAATAAATTAGACAGAAAACATCATGCTGCAAGTTCCCTGCATGCTCAGTGCTACCACTCCGTCATTTCTTCTTTGAAGATAACATGGTGAAAAAGAGTAGTTCACACACAAGGCAAAGAGTATGACTAGAGCTGTATTTCTGGCGTCCAGTTCAACAGCATAGTCCATTTCTTTGTCCTGTTCTACTATTCACCCTACAAGAAAGCTGAAGAAAATATTCAGGAGCTCAAAGAAGAGCTAAAAAAGAGGTAAGTGTTATGAAGTGAGGCTTAGAGGATCTTCATTTATTCCACTCTCAGGATATGGACTAAGAAGTGATTTGATCACTGGGTGCAGTAACTCACACAAGGAAAAGATAATTGATGCTGGGAAGCTTTTTAACCTTGCTGACAATGGCATAATAAGAATTAGTGGATGGATAGTGAGGTTAGATAAATTCAATTTTGAAATAATACATAATTTTCTAACGGCGAGAGGAATTAAATGGAGAAACTGCTTGCAAGGGGAAGTCAACATGACTTGGAATCTTTTGAGATAAAATTAAGTAGCTTAAAAAAAAAATCTTTAATTTAGCTCCAGAAAAGTTTTTAAATATGAAGAGTATAAAGCAAATAATATATAAAAGGAAAAGGTAGAATTTTATGGCCATTCCACTTCTTTTACAGCCCAAGAGCTAAAAATCAACCTTGTCCACTCTCTCAGCCTTTCAGATTCTACAAGGCACTTTGGAAAGTCTTGAATCAGGTCAGAGGATGTCATCATACATATCTTATAGAGGGAAGACTCTTTTATTATCAGAAAAATAGACTACAGTGATGGTACAGAGCTGAAGCAGAAAAACAAAGGTGAACCTATAAGGAAATATGAGGACATGGAGACCTGTACCCAATTATGTCAATATCTTAACTATGCACATTTCAGCAAGCACTAGAGCAATCCCCAATATCATTATGTAGCCAAAGCAGTTAGACAAAAACCATTAGGTCCAGCACCTGATATAGTTTTCATGAAAAGAATATGGATAGTTAAATGATCAAATACCTGGGCTCTATGAAAACAAAGGTCCAAATCCCAAAGCCAGCAAATGCTTCTTATCCAAAAGATTTAATCCCATTGAGTTTCTGTTCTGCTTCTTGTTCTTTGGAAAGCAATATTAAATAACCAAAGCAGTTTTCCCAAAAGCAAATTCTTATGCCCATTAAACAACCTGTAATTTAAATTCCCATTGAACTGAACTATTCTGTAACCTGACATTGAAAAGAGTTTACATGGACTCCTACAATTCTGTATGCTGTTTCTGATTGATGAGTATCTGCTACATTGTGCTCCTGTTGCCTTTCTGTGGTGAATGGGCCAAATTAGTTTCATAACAAATATAAGTCTGTGACAAGATCCACATCAGAGATTTCCAGAAGTAAATCAAGAAAGCATTGCAGTTACTCCTATTACTGCTCACCTACTTTTGTATAAATTGCTCATGTCCTTCCTGACCTTCTGGAATCTTTTTTCATACAGAAATCTCAAAGGCTCAGAAACTTTCTCCACAAGTGATCCATGTGATTTGGAGCCTTCACAAGTGTATTGAGTAAGAAAATCCAACCTGCGCACCTTAATGCTAACCTACCTCTCCAATATTCCAGCCTCATTGCTCATATACTCCACTGAAGTTGCATCATTAATGCTCTTTAGTTACAGGAAAAAATGAAATATGAACATGCTTATGAACAGCATAAATTTATGTGGATCACATATTGGATTCCTGTCCTTGTTCTTTTTCCAACCTGTCTGACAAGTTTGATTCATTTTAGAAAAATATATTACATTTTTTGTGTGTGCTTTGTTATAGCGGTCATTCGTGGCTGGACTTCGGATTTAAAAAAAAAAAAAAAAAGTACCAGAAGTACTTCCCCTTCTTTCCTCAACCTGCAAGCTCATCCATGTGGAAGCCTACACACAAGCCCGTAACAGTTTTCCTTTGGTTGTTAACCTCAACAATGTGTTGGGTAACACTAGGAATATTAGTAATGATCAGAACCACATAAATGCACACAGAATGGCCCCCCAAAACTGCATTGTGGTCAAAGCAGAGCCTTGAAATACAGCTCTTTAACCTAATGCTTATTAAGGCAAATTAGTTGTTGTGAATAACGGCATTAACAAGGGTTCCGGTACCTGAGCTAGGTCAAATATCAGGGCACAGCATTGCACAAGCACACAGGCTCTCCTGTCTGTGCTGCAAACAAGTTTGTTCATTGTTACACTCTAAATTCTCTGGCCTCACAACACTTCCTTTTATAGCTCCCTCTGACTCCACCACAAGCATGTGGCTATGTACAAAACAACCTTTAACCATAGCAGTTAGCCAAACAAACAAGAAAAGAATTGAGGGTTTTAGGCCTCACTGGGGCAAGTTAGAAACATGAAGTTCATTACAGAAACAACTCCAATCAGTGCCATTCAGGGGTAAGGGATTTCCTTTGGAATCATCTGCCAATTTTTTTTTTTTTTTTTGTCAGGCTATCAATGTCAGTCATTACTGGACCTATGCCTCCCCACATCATCAGCACGAAAGTCAACAAAATAAGGAAGCGAACCAATTTTTATACAAAAATAAATAATAAATTAGTATTTGTTTTCTTGGAGAAGGGAAAGCACATGCCATGATTATATGCTCTCCAAAAACCCACATCAACCTCTTAAAGGGGCACCTAAGCATATTCTGAATCAGAAGTTTCCAGTTTGAAATACCCACCTATGGGAAAATGAAGGAAACCATACCACAGAGCATCAAGCTTTTTTTTTTTTTTTAATTCAATTGCTGCATTTTCTCCTCCACTCATGTTTAAAGTAAAAGAAAAAAAAACAGTTACCATTAAACTCTCCCTCTTGCAAATTTCTAGTAGTCATTTTTATAGGGTACTACTATGGCCATTATTGTTCCCCATCCATCTTGTAATTTCAACTAAATCGAGCAATGAAAATTTTATCGTGCATCCCTAATTGTGCACCAGACTGGAACTGTTCATACAAATTCCAAGCAATTATAAGGCTTTCTGGGAAACATTGGCAGCAAGCACAGGATTAAATGCTTGTAACAGAAAGCCAGATGGGAAACACAGATAAAGAAAATCTCATGGAACTCAATTCTTTTTCCAAAACTGTAGTACTATTTAAATTAACTTGGGACTCAAACACATTCATAACAGATTCAAAACAAGGTCAGTTAGATTTAACAACTGGACCATAAGTATTCCAAACATCACATAAAGACACACACACCTCAAATCAATGTTACACGCTCTGTAAAGAAAGAACACAGAAATAACAAGACAATTGTGAACTCTGTAAAGATAAAATATGAGAATTTCGTTTCTCATTATCTTTAGATCAAGTAAATATATTGTCATGTTTTTAAATAGTTGATATTTTGTGCTTTCTGCAGAAAAGAAGAAAGCTTTCAGCAGATGTTGCATCTCTGAAAAGTGATTGGAAATACTTTAAATGTGAGAGAAAAGTCTTGTGGCCATTTCTGTCTTCCTAACACCTAGTGGCACTTGTACCTCAAACCATGGCATCCTGCAGATAACCAGGAAGTACTTCTCTGGTGGGTCCTCTGGAGATGCCTGTAGCTTTGAACCTGAACACACCTGAGGGAGAACCACGCACAGGAATTTCCATCCTCTCATGTTTACAGGCTACAGAGGAGGTCCCTGACTTCTAAGAAAGACCCATTTTTAAGACCTCAGTCTAGCAAAAAAGTAAAATGGCACATCCTTAAGTTAATATCACCCCTCACTCATGTCTGATTTCTAGCAGTAAACTTTCATAAATATTTGGAGGCAAATACATGTTAGTGTTTACCATGTTAAGTTACCAGCCATTGTCAATTTCCTGAACTATTTACAGGATAGCTTTTATCATCCTATTGCAAAATTTCAACCAACCCTAAAACACAACTTTCTATTAATCTTAGAGTAGAGTGGGCTTAGGACGTTTTTTACAGCCCCAGGTCTTCTAGAGAGTACAGAATGGCCTCTAGCAGAGGGTAATTCCAGGCTATCACAGAAACAGCAATGTGAAAGTCATTTCAATCAGTATTGCTTTTACTGCAAGAGCTCATTTTCCCCCTTGCTTTTTTGCTGGCAATGGGCTATGACCAGAGTCTGAGAACAAGACAGGCTCATTAGCATCTATTGTAGACATCCCATTTCAGTTAGATGTATCATAAGTTGAACGGAAACCCATGAATACATTAACACTGTTACCCATAGCAGAGACCAGCAAGTTACCCAGCATAAAAAGTGGCCAGACAAGCCCAATTATTTGTAAATAATTCTTTCCAACATTTCATAGTCATGATGTGGGAAGACCTTGGTTAATTTCCTTGCAAAAGACAAAGTTGAAATTTTTTCCACTGAGCCTTTTCATACTGAGACTGGATGAAGAAAAAAAAAAAAACAAAAAACAAAAACAAAACAAAACCAAAAACAGAGATTAGCTATCATCTATCATTTCCAGCATTTTCTGAAAATATTATATTTGGAACTCGCTTTGAAAAACCACAGGCACATCAATGCAAAAGAGAAAAGTTATAAATTTGATGCAGCTCTGAGATCACATACTCCAGAAGTTAAAAGTCATGCAGAACTTAAAGACAAGATTACATAAATCATGATACAAAGAAATACAATACCAATTGAAGGTTGCTCTAGAAATCCAAATAGTGACTTTTCCTAAATATTTGAAAAAAATAGATTTGCATCTTTAGGAAGTGTCTTCCATCACTGAAAAATGACTGCTCTAACATGTAATACTAATATTGCTTTGTATTCTCTCATACTTTGCAAGGAGAATTAAATTCTACCCTGGTTAGCACCATACTATTACTGAATTCAATGAGGTAAAAGCTATCAGCTGAGATATGTGAAGATCTCATTAAAAATATACACACATTGTTTCGAATAAGTTCACCTATTTTCATAAATCTCATCAAATAACTTTTTTCCCCACTCACGACTTCTGATTTTCCAGCTCTGAATTTCACATTCACCTTCTTTTCTTTAGACAGGCCCTGTTTATGCCACAGGATGAGATCATTTCCATCATTCAATTACATCTTGACAAATCTTAATGATGTGATCCAAAAAAACTGAAGTGACATCACTTTTGTGCTTATAAAATGTCCCTTTCATAGTCTTCCAACCTCAATGACTCTTCATTTCATTCTTTATTTAAAACTGAACAAAACAAGATGACTGAAGAGAAATGCCCAGTTGACTATATCTGGTATATCCCAATTCCTCATAAACCAAATTAACAAAAATTTCTTGACAAAATATTGCTACACCTCTCCTGAGCATCCTTCAGGCACAGGAACCATCCCTTCATTGCATGGAACCTGTTCCATTTAATGAAGCAAAGGAACAAAGAGGGCTCAGCATAAACGCAAATTAAAATAGTTAATTTCTTCTTGTTCCAAATTATATATTTGCTACGAAGGATGACAATACATTTTCACACACAGAAACTCCAAACTAAATTCTTCCAGAGTGAGAGAGTGAGAACGCTTTTTTTTTAATGTCTGAATAAATATTTTAAACTCTATTTTTACAGCACTTGACTGCATTTGTACAGCCAAGCAACTCATTAGTTAAGCATCTGCTATACAGTCACCTTTATCAAATGCAATGTCAAATATCATTAATGTTGTTGAATTACTTGTTGCATTTTCAAGTACACCCAATTCTAAATGACTGCATTCCCAGAAAATCATCAAAGTCAATGAAAGAGTTGTTGATGTTTCTCTTAATTAGTAGAAAAAAGCATTTAAGTATTTGCCTGTCTAATGTTCCATGGAAAAATGAAAGACAACCAAGCTATGAATTTTCACCATCTCTGTTTCTGCTAAATTTTGCAATACTCTGTAACTTGGCCTAAAAATCCTTTCAAACCTAAATGATAAATTTTGTGTTTATTCAGTCACTTGGTTTAAAATGTCCTTGAGGAAATACAGCCAAAAGAGTTTAGGTTTCTTCAGTGCTCCACAATATTTATAGTTGCCTGACCTCTATTTTGGAATTATGTTAAAAAGAAACACTTCCTATGAAAATTCCTGAATTAAGTAATCTAAGAAAGATAAGGGCATAAGCAGTAGCTGCCTTAAGTCCTACCCCTGGCATCCTACTTCAGCCAATATTGCATAACCTTTGGTTACATTTTAAGATACTTCTCTTTCTAAATAAGATTAATGCCTCTCCCACCCATATGCAACAGTGAAGGGGCATTCCATCTAACCCCAAAATGTCATGAGGCTTCAAAGGTTAAGCTTCACCTCCAAATGGATTTCCTTTCCTGAAGACCCTGGAGAATATTTTCTATTGCTGAATCGCTTTTTCTGTTCACAAGCCTGTCTTGAACATCTTTTTCAGCTATTACTGCTTCTGCTGGCTTCGAAATATAAGAAGTTCTATATAACAGCCTGAGGCTATGCCAGGGACTTCTCACTCTCTGATTTCCCATACGATTAGTACTCATTAGCAATGCTTAACTGTTCCAAAGGTGATGCTGTTCTCAACTTCATCTGTGAGATTTACTGCCATCCTGAATCTGTCTGAGCTACATCCTGCACACATATAAGATGTGATAGAAAAATTCGCCCTAAATGTGAGGAACTCATTAAGTATGAATTCCAATCTTCCTAATGTACAGAAAAAAATGGATTTTTTTCTCTCAACGGCATCCTGAAAACTTGCAGAGAAACAGCCTTCTGAAGAGTTTGGTCACTGAAAATTGTTGTTTGTAAACCAAAAGTAAAATATACATTGATCTTGGAGAGACACACTCTGGATGTACATCCTGAATAAATTCAAAATACAGGGTAAGTATGAGGAATTTTAACAGAGGCAGAATGTCTGTGTATCTTTTAAAAAGAATAAAACATTAACAAAACTATTCTTAATGTTTTAGTGTTTTTATTATGTCATGAGCATGTTGCTGGTACACTACTTTTCCAAAGGACACAGGGCAAAGGGCCACTTCATTTTAAGCTGCAGAATGACTTTCAAAAAAACCACAGATAAAGTTGCTGATTTACAAAAGCTTTTATCAGGACTCATGATGAATTTTACAGAAGTGAAACGCTATATGACCCATGTGATTTGTTTTCCTTTACAAAGGTGGAGAGGCTTTGAATTTAAAAATGGAACTTTTTCTTCTTGTGCCAAATGTAAACAATTTTACATCCATTTCCCATCCAAAGTTTTTAACAGTTCAAAAGACTTTATATGAATCTTATCTGTATTATATTTCCTACTGATTGGCAGTGCCTCATGTTTTGAATTGAAAGCCAAAAATGTGTTGGCTCTGAGTAGACACAGGAAATGAATAACAAAGAAAACTGGGAAATAAACATAATGAGTAGTTACAAAGTGCTGAAAACCATACTTAGAGTTCCTTATTTCTTGAGATTCAAATGCTGCCATCTTGATTTATGTTTTGGAAGTCTTTTATTGGAAAAAAAAAAGCATAAACTGAAGCCATTGCGTATTTTGTCAACAAGAAAACATTGCTTATATTATCTTCAAAGTTCCCTCTCCTCCTGACTTGACTCATCACACGCTCCTCAGCATGGAGACTCTGCAAGGTCTGGGAGAGGTGCACGTCGCATGCAGCTATCATGATTCCCAGGGGAAGGTCACGGATCCGTTCCTTGTGGGCAGTCAAGTGATTCAGCAAGAGCTACGCTGAGCACTGGGGAAGAAACCTGCTCTGGGTGTCCTGACTGCACAGAAAGACGGTGTGCTCTTCCTTGGCAGGCAACAGGGATGTGGGAAAAAAAGGTAAGGTACAAATTTACTGACTGTAAGGGCATTTCTTTGGATTCTTCTTTGAAAGCTACATGATCTTCAATACCTCAAATGGCCTTTTTATTTTTTTAAGTGGGTGGGGAAAACAAACATCCCTCTAAAAAAAAAAAAAAAAAAAAAAAAAAAAGCTCTAGCAATTACTCCATGCCTTGTAAGCAAGTTCTATATCATTTTTATAACCTAATAATGTCTATTATAATTCAAATATGAAATACAGAATACAATAAAATATGGCACTACTTCAGGGCAGATCTATAACTTGCCCCTTCTCAGTGAAGGTTCTTAACAATTCTAAAGCATGGTAAGACAAGAAGAGGGCAAGGCTTGCCCAGACAAGCAAACATTTTAAAGGCCTAAGCAGGTCACCATACACAAGCGGCATACAGTCTTCTTTTTGCTTTTAAGTACACAGGAAGGAATCAACGAAAGAACATTACAAGTAATCACAAACTCTCCATTTAAGGGATCACTGTACAGGCACAATCATGACCTCACCCACAATTAGTGCAACATCAACTAATACAACATTTATTTTGTTCTTCTGCACCTCAAAGATTTTTTTCTGTCTTTGTGATGTCCAGACATATCTAGTTCTTCATACTTTTTAATACAGAAGGACTTACCTTAAATAGCAGTTTACAGTTTTCAGCTTTATTCAGAAACCTCATCACTGGATAAATTTTTGATTTTCTAAAATGCCAATTCTTCTTCATTATACAATTGACAGAATCTATAGTGAATCCACAATGTGAACAAAGCTTTTTGAAAGACAGCTTACTTCTATTAATAAATACATTGCTATAAAAACATGCAAACAAAAATTATGAAGTATTTAACAAATATGAACTGGATACACTTTACAGTTCCTTAGCTGATAGATGAAGTACATAAAGAAGTAATTGTGGCCATTTATTAATTGTTAATTTCACTGCCTCCATACAGGAGAGCTTGAAAAAACAGCAAGTAAGTGTCAGGTGTTCTTTTGGAGTGTTATAACTGTATAACATTCTCCCGCTCATCTGTGATTATATTACACACTCATGGTTGGTTGATTTAACCCAAGGAAAGCTTCTTCTTTGTACTGCATGCATCTCATTTCAGGAAGCTGATTCAGTCCCAATGTCCTGTATGGGATTAGTTTACATTTTGGGAGGGAAATTCATATCCCTGGTCTTCTATTTTAATTCAGAGAGATTCAGCAGTTATAATTTTATTAAGGGGAGACCTTAAAATAAGAAACAGTAACTCTAATAATGTTCTTAACCTACCAGTGTGTTCACAGAAGGCAAGCTCTGAGTGACCTAGCCTCTGTCACTGAACTTTAGGCACTTGTGATCTCTTTGGCAAGCAGAGATTTAGCCAGATAAGCTGTTGTAGTTATACAGCAAATACGCACACACAACAATTCCAAAGAGTTATTTGACTAGAGACCAGAAAATAACTTATCAATTTGGTCCTACAGTTTAAAATGGGAATTTTAAAATGTCACTGTCCAGTTGCTTGGTTTCTAGCAGAATTAGAAGTACTATTTCATTTTAAAATATGTTGAAATAATAGAACAATCAAGCAAACGATAGAGTGCACCTGAATGTCACAGAAAATATGCTATTTTAAAGCATGTTTTTACCTGACAATCAATACCACATTCACAACCCAAATAAACTGTCAAAGTTGCAAACAAAACCACAATCTACAACAGAGATCTCCTCTTCCTCCTCTGAGTCCACCTTCCTCAAATAAACAACCTGGAGTCACTGTGAGCCTTCTTTATCACAACCTGTGTACCCAGACTATGACTCATCATACGATTCTCACATCAAGTCCGCAATGCTAAATTTGTCAGAATGGTATCTATCAGAAATTCGTTAATTAAAAAAAAAGGAATTCCACATAAAGGTAATTCAGAATCATCTAAAAAATAAGGCTTGGGCTATTTTTGTCTGATCTTCTCCATTCCAGTTCTTTCATTGTCTGGATCCTCACTTTAGCCATCTTCACATCAGGTAACATTTAACTAGTCACACTAACCCTAGCAATTAAGCAACTTCCTTCTGCATTATTCCACAATTATAGTGAGACACATAAATCTCACTACACACACATTGATCTACACCATATAAATCAATATACATATATATATACAATATTCATATACAAATAGTACCTCTCATCATTATCGCTGGAGACTTTACTTAACATATTTCTCTACTTTCATTCTTCACTTGGATGTATGACTATCAAATGCACAGAAAAAGAGTGACGGTCCTCTTTCTGGACTCAAATCATTAATAAATCTGTTCCTCCTGACTAGTTAGACACCATTATCACAAACTCTAAAAGAACTTATATGAAGGAACTAAAGGCTTTTTATGTGGTTAATTTTCTCAGATCTACCCATACCTTCTTTAAAGCTAGACCAAAAAAGGTCTTTCTGAGGCTAAAGCCCAAAGTAGGCTGAAGTCTCTTTTTTTGTTCTTCCTAGACTAGAACATGTAAGAGTCCCTCCTACTATGAGAGAGTCTCTCCTACCAAGAGCCTACCATGTTTATATTCTGGGACACTGTCGCAGAATCATAGAATGATTGAGGTTGAAAGGGACCTTTGGAGATCATCTAGACCACTCTAGGAGATCATGGTAGGTCTGTGGGGCTCTTTTAATAATTCAGTATGTTCCTGGCTAGTTATCTTTGTGCTTCCTTAGACATCATTTCCATAATTATGACCTGTGCAGGCTTTTGTTCTTTTGAGCTATGCCCAGCACCATACAGACACAAAATCATTCTTGAGATCTTGTTACAATATAGCAATTGTTGGGTACAGGTCCTGCTGTCCCTCATGGTCTGAAGAAAACATATCACAAACCTAAGAGCTATTTCCATGTTCATGATGAAGGGATCCCATAGCCCACTATCCTTTTTCCAACAGCATCTGTAACAGATACTCAAAAAGAGGTTGAACAAGGCCCGCGCATGCAGTATTTCTCCCCTAATACTCTCCTAGTCTCCAGCTAATTTAATCTGGAGGATGGACTTTCTGAGCTTTATCTATTCCTGACATTTATCTATTTGGCACTCACCAAGGGATCTCATTTTCAGGCCTGCCCACTCTCCCTTTGGACACATGTTCACATCTTCCCCTGTATCTAAGGTTTTGTTTATATGTTCTTAAAAGATAAAATTTTGAGCTCAGGACAGTAGGAGGAAAGAGCACCAATAACAGAAGCCTGACACATGTCTTTAGGCTATTTTCAAATGGTAATTGTCCATTGTTTAAGAAAGAAAAAACCTGACAGTGAGAGAAGCCTAAGTGCAGGAATTTGCAGCTAGAATTGGCCAGAATTTTTTTCAAAGTGTTCCATCTCCTACAATCTCCAGCCAGCTGTCCAAGGGTCAAAATTCCAGCTTCCACTTATTTTCAAAGAATCAAAGAAAAAATTAAGTCACATTTTTTTTTTTTTTTTTTTTTTCCCTTTTGTGTGCGTATGTGTCTCTTAAATTATGCAACATATTAAAGCACCCAACATTTTCTTATTCCTTGACAGATTTCCTTCTTATGTGTTTCTGAAGCTGTGCTATGTTAATAATAGTTCTTCTACATGATGACTGGACAATGCCGGCTCCATCAATGGTTTTTGAAGGTGGCTCTACCTTCAAATTATAGTCATATTACCTCTGGGGTGATGTAATCCTGATAAATAAAGCTTTCTGGAAGCCTGCCATTTGCAGAAAGAGATCTTTCAATTAGAAAGCAAATACTGTGTTCTTACAATTCTGAATTGTACAAAAGGAGCAATGAGGGTAGGAAAAGAGTAGTGTTAAGAGCTTAGAAACTTCAGGAGGCTTTTCAATATTTGGTTTATTTTTCTCCCTAAGAGAAATGAATGTCAGACATTCCAAAAACCCATTATTTCTGACCCATGTTTAATTTGCTTCCATAGTTCGGGATTGTTTAGATTTATGCTGAATGGCTACTATCAGATACAGCTCCAACTGAATACAATACTGTCCATTACACCTCACCTCATTATGCATTCCATTCTTTGCTGGATTTTATTTGTAGAAAGTACATTATAGAGGAGAGAGTGCCTTTAGGGTACAGTATATTTCAAAACACAATTAAAATAAACTCTTCAAGTGGAAATGTGAAATGTATTTGTATTCTATTAAAGCCTTTGGCCTTATCAACCGCAGTGCACTATATAACAAGGTCATTAGTAACAAGCCACATACAATGGAGAACACACATCAGCAGCAGAAAAACAAACATCAGTCCAAAACATCACAATAACTTCCTGTACCTGTTCTTGTTTGCTTGCTGAGCACTCAAACATTGTGAGGCTCTGAAATACATAAAAGCGTAACAGCTTAAGTCAATATTTGCCAAGCAAAGTGAACGATTTTATTTAGTGTGATGACTGGACCCCTTGAGCAAATACATCTTGTACGCAGCATAACAACTGCAGGCCAGGCTGCAGAACGACCTGAAGTGTCCAACCATTCAGAACATGCACTGTGTCTGGGGAAAGCTTGGTAGCTGGCTGTGCCAAGCTTCTGCATGTAAAAAAAAGATAAGACGATTCACTTCTTAGTTTTCCATCAAAATCCATTATAGAAGCAGAATCAGTATTATTTTACAGTAAACTTGGGGGTTTCTTACTTGTGTTTTGAGGTGGTTTCTTTTAGTTTTGAATTTCAGGCAATGTAACATTTGTGACTCCAGCTCAGAAGTTTGAGTATTCTTCAGACTACAGGGTTTGTCTGTCTTTTGAAACAAGTTCATTTGGAATGTGGGCTGAGAGGTACATAAAAAATATTGATTTCATACCAATTACTACAGGAAACGACTTGTGGTGAAGGGTGAACTGCATCTGAAAATCAATACGAGGAAATGTCCCTTTTGCCCATAGAAGTGCTGCCAAAAGTAGTAATGTCTTAAACCAACCTTTTCTTTATTTCAGTAGATGTATTCTGCAATTACGCTGTAGACTGTGTGATGGTTAGTGCTTCTTTTGCTGCCATTGTGTGGTATTGTAAAAATTGTTATTTCTGTTCTATTAATATTTTTCTATTTTTATTTTACAATTATTTTATTTCTAGTAGCAGCTTCTCCAGTTTCCACTCTTTTTTTTTTTTTTTAATAAATTATTTGGGTGAAAATAAAAGTCACTGATACTGTACTGATACATGAAAATACATCTCAGGCTGGAGAAAAATACCTTCCTTCTGCAACCCCATATGCCACAGGTGTGCAGTATGCTTCACAAACACTGCAGAATCTGGGGAGATGCTGGTCCTGCTCCATACATGGAGCAATCTTTGTGTGGCTGCCACACGAAAAGCTGTGTGCTGGCAAAAGTAAATAGTGCTTCATTCCTGTTTGCATACAAGATGACAAGTTTTCTAGGGCCCCTAGGATTACCCCATCCATCAACCTGTACCAGATGTTGTTCTCAGTACATGCAGACTGAAGGACAGTTTATGTTCACAACTGCCCCTCCCTGCCCTCCATGAAAATGAAAATATTCTTTTTTTAATACCAGGAATAGACAAGGAATATGATGTCAGATTCACTGCACAGCTGAGCACAAAAAAATAAAAAATAAATAAATAAAGAAAGAAAGAAAGAAAGAAAGTAGGTTTCCAAACTATATGGCTATTAAATTGGAATAAGGAATCCCTAAAACTCACCAATTACAGAGGCAGGACCAATCTACAGGCCTCATCTGTTATGACAATGAAAATGTGATATCAGTAGCCCTATAACAGGCCAAAAAAATCTGTCAGAACTGTTATATATTTGACTGATACATGTGTTGCCTGTGATTTGATTGATATATACAAAATCCTAGAAAGAAAGTTTTTAAAAGTCATATAATAATATGAACATACTTCACATGCTGGACTGAAAACCATCAACGATTCTGCTGCTCTGTTCTTCCTCAACAAAGGCTTAGTGTAGAGATTTGTGCTTCTCAAAGGAAGGCTGAGCCTACAACATCATAAACAGTCATCTGTTCCATTTTCACTGAGGGCAGATGATGTGAATACTGTTTTAGCTAATAAATAGTACTATGTTGGCTCACTTGAGTGTTCCAGTAAAAGGTTAAATAGAAATATAGACTATTTTTGTTTCAGAGCAACCTGTGACAGAAAACATAGCTTGATGTAACACATTATACAAAATGTGAGGAGATTTTTAGCATTTGATGACACATACATACTTCTGTGAAGAGAGAAGGGCCCACAACACTTCGTTTTCAGCTCAGGCGTGCTTTCTCAGCTGTATCTTGCCATAGATGAAAAGTGAGTGTGTGAAGGATATATATTTTCCTTCACTAAATGGCATGTAACATGCCATAAAATGTTCAACCTACAAAGTGTTGTGATATATCCATCTTGTATAATGCAATCCAGGAAAAATACATATATATTTACTTCTACTATCAGACCACCACATATCTGTAATGCCAAATTATATATTTCAAAGAAAGCATTTAAAGACACATGATACTGCAGCAGTCCCTACAAAAATGCTGTTAAGACTATGGATCTCCATCAGAAGCACATGGTTAAATTACTATTTCAGTGTAAATAAATGATTTTGTTCCTATATTTGGTTATTTGCATTAACTCTTTGAAACTAACTTCCCTAGGAAGTTGAATGCAAGGGATCTAAAATAAAAATGTAAGCTCTATTGAAGTAATCTGGATGTTAGGACATTCTCCAGCTTTGCTACACCTTTAGCATCAGGCACTAGAGAAGTCATTTAGTATGTCTAGGTCTCTGTTGTTTCATCCTTACAGGGAAATTTGGGATAGTGTTTTTGTTTCCACTGTTTTGCAAAGGTGTTAAGCAATTAAATTAATAGTTATGAAGTGAAAGTAATTAGGAGTGGAAAAATATTTTTTTATTTGCTGGACTGCATACCAGAAATTAAATAAGGCAAGCTAGGACATGAAAAGGGCTAAACAAGATTTCCTAAATGGTTTCTACAAATCCATGCATTCAAATGAGGTAAAACCACACAGAGTTGTTTATTGGTTAATTTCTAAATAGAAATGCCCACATTAAATCCATTTTAAAACAGCTGACCAAATAAACATCCTTTAATGCTTTTTAGCATATATCCAATAAGGAGGCTAGGACTAAGCAAAAATAATGAAAAAAATTGCAGTAGTATCCTATCCCCCTACGATAAGTGGGCGAAAAGAACTCAAAGAAAAGCATGTCATACTCCTCAAGACAAAGCTGCCCCTTTTATTTATTTATTCACAGTTCCATTTCATCAAAAAGCAATCGCAAAGTAATATTATTTAGCCATTGAGCACTAATTTACCAATAGTCAGACCAATATAGACAGCAGTTTCATCATTTTATACTTGCTCATACATATATATCGAACTTACTTTTTTCTTTCTCTCTTTCCTTCTTTCTTTCTTTCTTTCTTTCTTTCTTTCTTTCTTTCTTTCTTTCTTTCTTTCTTTCTTTCTTTCTTTCTTTCTTTCTTTCTTTCTCTCTTTCCTCTGCTCCCTATCTTCTTTTCTTCTAAAAATGCATGTCTAACTTTTGTGAATGGGGACCGAGTATATGTTGCCTTTATTTCTGGGTCTGTGCAGTGATGTTCACTGTGTGCAGTGAAGTATTTTAAGATATCTGGATTGATTAAATATAGTATTGCACTGCTGCAGAATTACTTAGCAAAGGCGCAGTTCCCAGGAAGGACCATTCAGGGCAACACAGAGCTACTGCAACAGAGCGAAAACCCTGGGGAGCCTGCGAACTTGCAGTTCAGATTCCAAGCCAAATTCATCCCTGTTGTAGCACAACCTGGCATCCACATCAATGAGGAATTAGTTTATTCTTTTGCATTTTCTGTGGCTATAGCATGCATTTTGTTTTCATTTCTTTCTTGTGGAAATATCTTTAAACTTTGTTTATTAGACTTTATTTTACTAGATTTAATCCAGAGCTCTGAGCAAGGAGCTCTGCAGAAAGGCTGCCCTTCAGAACTTCCTGCATTTAAAAAGAGGAATAATGCAAAAGCCCCATGTCATTCTGGCAACCTTTTCCCCCTTTTGGAGAATACAATCCTCATTAAAACTTCTGACAGCAGAAAAAGAAAAGTTTTACTAAAAATGAAAGAATAAATACAAATTACTTGTCTATAAATGAGCATCACTGTTT
>WBNA01000282.1:364163-403085 GCA_013398345.1 Nothocercus nigrocapillus | reverse complement strand
GAAAGGAAAGGAAAGGAAAGGAAAGGAAAGGAAAGGAAAGGAAAGGAAAGAAGGAAAGGAAAAGTCTTATATTAAACTGTTTTGCTGTTAATTTCTGATGATTTCTAATCTTAGGTACATACATGGCATCTCCATCCCTGCCATCCTTGTCTTCTCTCCAAAGGTAAATTTGGTCCATGATGTATGGTTGCTGCAACACATGCAATAGTGACATTAACATATTTGAACTTCCTGTAGTATTTTCATTTAAAGAAATAGGGAGAAGCCAAATATTATTAAAATCAAATACTGATCTTGTTTACTCTGGTAAATCTGGAAGTTTTAACATACAATCTTCAAACTTAAGCATACCAATTTCACCATAACCTACTGTGCATTTATTGAATATTAGTTGGATGCAGATGCCAGTAATGAAGCTATCACAAGGTGGGATCTTGGGTGGGATCACTGCTTCATTTGAGCTTGATAATATAACCTCAGTAGAGTTCCTCCTTAGGAAATTTTTTCTGCTTCACAGATTTGCCCTGTGGCAGTAAGAATTCATATTCAACAGGTAAACGCTGCCACCTAAAGGCCAGTGTTCATACTTTTCTAGATCATTTATGTTTCAAAGTTTCCTTTTCCGCTAATTCTTCTCGCTAAAACAAAACTGGAAATTTGTGAAAGCAGAAGGTCCAAATTTTGCAAGCAGATACCAGGAAAGAGTGATAAATTACAACTAAGATTTGGGGAAGTTGATACCAATTCAAGCTTTGCAAGCCTGTTAATGACAGCTCTATCTCTGTGTTTTGAGACTTAATCAACCAAATTCACTGAATTCTGGCTAACCAGCCAGGTAGCTATCTCTCAATAAGCCTGACACACACATTTTAAATTGACCCTTTTTGATCAAATATCTCGTGATGACATTACTGAAGTGTAAAGCAAGACCTCAGCCTAATCAAGGCTATCACTATGATAGCAAAGAGTAAATGAAGGCCAGAATTGCATTTCATAAATCAGAATAAAATATTAGAATTTTATATGTCACATATGGATAATAGTGAGGTATTCTTTTGTGAAAAGAGATTATGTTGCTGGTCTAAGCAAATGATTTCCTTCACAAATTGTCACTAACAGAAGATAATGGTTCTCAGACACACCTGTTTTAGTTCACCATTTATACCTCTGTGTAACGTTTATATCACATGTCTTCACAGATCTTCATAAAGAAAATCAAGAAAGAGGCCAAGACCACTATATTCTGGTTCCCAGTAACCTCTACCATGAAAAGAGCAGGACTCTCCATGCTTCAGATTGTCTTCTGGATGAAGAGAAATGAGTTGCTGCCTACAAACATTTTCTACCAGTTCTATGGGAAAAGGCATCTTAGTGTATTACCATTGTCCTGAAGACGTTTGGGGACTTATAAAAATCTATCTTCATTACTCATGGCAACAAGACAAGAGAAAAATACCAGTGCATTCTTTACTGCTGTGTATCCCAAAGAGATGCCAAGAGAAGGTATAAAGCAATATTTGACCCAGGTCTAGCATGTGACACTTTCTATTGAGCTGGTTCGGTAGGGAAAGTTGGTTTTCTTTAAATAGATACTTCCTCTAGATTCTTAATGCCTAAATATTAAACAACACTGGCAGGGTGTGATGTCTTCCAAACCACATCCTGCAGCTTTCATTAAGTGAATTCACATTACGTAAATACAAACAATGGCTGTAGTACAGCTCAAATACAACTAAAAAATGAAAACTCATGCTTTCAAATACAAGACTGCCTACATTTTGTTCTGACAGGAGATAATTTATGCCTTGAAAAAGGTTCATTTTCTGAACAATCTAGTCAAAACTATTTTCTAGTAGGCCTTGGGATGTACAATCTTATAGCTACCTGTGTAGCAAATGAAGGATATACAAGAGTTGCATAGAAGAATTCAAGGAGTTAAACTGGTCCACAGCACACTCAGCAAATCATAGTAATCTCCAGACAACAATACAACAAGAGGGAATATTTGCAGAGTTGTCCAGTGTGTCATACTGTGGAGTAACCTGTGCATCCACTCTAGGCTGGCC
The DNA here is from genome assembly GCA_013398345.1 of Nothocercus nigrocapillus. NCBI lineage: Eukaryota > Metazoa > Chordata > Aves > Tinamiformes > Tinamidae > Nothocercus > Nothocercus nigrocapillus. The sequence continues at coordinate 401,019 of WBNA01000282.1, read as the reverse complement.
AGATCACAAGGAACATAGTTATGACTGAACAAGCAGTCCTGTCCTCTTGTCTGAACCCTAGGACTCACATTAAAAAGGCTAAGCATGCAATCATTCAGCATAACCTGTGAAAAAGTCATATTGCCTTTAAACTTTACATCTTACTGCTGTACAGACTAGTCAGGCTGCTCTTACTGTATTAGTACAAAGTATATAAAGGGATCAATCAGTTAAAACAGAAAAGGTAATACCAGATGTTTAACTACATTTTGTATTATGATAACTAGGAAAACTTAATATCTATTATGTAACACATTTAACCACTTTTTCTAAGAAATTGTATCACTTACATAGTACAAAATGCCTCTCTCCATCTTCATTATTAATGACAATGATATATAAACTGACTCCCTATTTACCTTAAATATGAATATTTTTCTGCTTTGCTCTCCACCAAACCACTATTTGGCGTGCACAATTTAAATAATAATTTTGAAGTGGGTGATTGATTAGTTTCCAACAGACTAGCATGGCTTTTATTTTATTTTATTTTATTTTATTTTATTTTATTTTATTTATTTATTTTTTCTATCCCAAAAGTAAATACCACATAAAAAGTCAGAGTGGGGAGAAGGAGGGGTATTTGGGACTCCAGTTCATCCCTCCAACTCTTTTTTTTTCCCCCTGGATTTTAATTTCAACCAACTTTTTGTTACAAGCTTGCTCTATGTCTTCTACCCTTACATATAAAAACATAGGTCAGTAATATATGTTTTCTGCAGACAAGGTGATATATCCTTATCAAGAACAATTTCTTTGGGATGAGCATCCAGATGATGTAAATCAATGAAGTCAATAAAGTCTATCCTCTCCTACACCAGCTGAGCATTTGGCTTAGTACTTTGAATCACCAATACACCTTCACAATCTGTTTATCTTTCACTCTCCATCTCTCCTCTCAAGTCTTCTTTCACTATTTGATCTGGTCAAAACCAAATATAACTCCCACAATAGGCACACCGTGGATTAAATGTACTTCATTTTATTTACTTGCTTGTTCACAGGAAAGATTATGCTGTGAAATTTCTCCCCTCTGTAAAATCTGCTGAAACATGTAAGTTAGTTAGAGCTCCTTTGAAGATCTCAGACTTCACTGTACAAATGTAAGCACTGAAGCTTCTGATAAATGAAGTAAAATACAGCTTATTCTAAGCAGACTATGTATAGAATTTGAACGAAATAATAGCTATGAACTTTTTACTTTAGATGTTTGTGTATGAGAAACATTTTCTCTGTGGAAAAGAAATTTGATTGAACACTAACATTCCAATCGTCAAAGAGCATTTATGCGAATCTATCTTTATATCCAAACATATTCGATTTCTGCAAGGTTATTCATTAGCCTGCTAACATTATGCTTAGTGGTTGTTCTTCATTATCCACATCATTATAGCAGAGATGCAAGGATATTTAAACATTTTTATTTTGTGAATGTATAGAATCGGGAAGGGTGGAAGGTAGCATTTGCACTTGTTTATCAAATACAAAACAGTTTTGGAAAGAAGTTAGTAACTTTTCATTTGATTTTCTGTTTCTAAGTTAAAAAATGTCAATGGCAGTTTGGTTGTATCCATTACTTTAAATTTCGAAGAAATAGTGCAAAGCATCCGATATGCAATCTAACAAGCACCAGAGCTCCATGAAAGCTTAATGACTTATTTCTCTAAGCAAAATGAAGAAAAAGTACATGGGAGGAAAAGTATTGTTCCTTTTCTTTAAAAAGCCTTGAAATATGTTCAAAAATATTTTATGAGGTCACACTAAAAAAAGAGTAATTGGAAGAAAAATTCTGCTTGTCTAAGCGAAGAGCACATTTGTAGCGGTAGGGTAAATGTTTTATCGATTGAGAAACTGGGAAACTCAAGTCATTACTCACCATGGGCTAAAGAATAATTGCTAATGCTCTGGCAGAAAGATTAAAAACAGTTTCTGGAAGTATTTCTTACAATGATCAATGGTGTATCATCCCAGGCCATTGGATCTTCAATAACATTTTTCCCTTTTGGGATACAATCAATTTTTATAATATGATTCATTTGCCAGCAGGCATGCTTTCTTCATACAATGAAAAGGCACTTATGCACCTTATATTGTTGAAAAGTAATCTTATATAGCCAGGGTCCAAGCTATGATACAAAAGATTCTTCCAAATTCATCTCTATTTTTAAGTGGGTTTGGAAAACAAATGTGGTGAATGGCTGTTAGCTTTTGTATTGTTTTCTGCTTATTCTTTTTTTTTTTTTTTCCCAGTCATTTTAAATCTTTTAAAATAATCATGATTATTACAGCACAGAGGTGCAAGAAGAAATGAAAAGATATTAAAGTTAGCCATTCTCTGACCTGCAGGTGACGTGGGTAATTCACTGTGAAGACATTAATTACAGCGGTAATTCAGGTGAGGGAGAACTATAAGGTTACTCTGGCTCATTTGAAGAAACTTCTGTACCTTCGCTTCAGCAAACCAAATGCTATCCACTTCTGTTAAACTGGCTGACTTAACTGACTGCTTAAATCATTAAAACTATTTGAATTACAGAATCAAATACATACACACATATACACAAACTGCTTTTCACTCTGGAAAGGAATTATCAGTGAAGAGAGAAGTTTCACCTCTCTGGCACAAGCAGACAACTGACTTTGATGGTAAAGTAGACTGACTGACCAATATAAAACTCAACTCATTCACAGTTACAGTTAAAAAGCAGAAAACCTCCTCCAGAAGAACAATTACTAGCCAGTCATGCAGTTAAAATAAAGCCTTCCTCACTCTTTTTGACCAGTTCCAACTCTACCATCTTAGGGGCCCTAAAAATTTCAACCAAGGTGGTTCTTATTATATCTGACTTTTGCACATTTCCATATTTCTTATTGTCAAAAGATTTCCAAAGGAAGTCCCCAAAAGTTTCTCAGTTCGCTGTTATAAATGAAAGAAACTCAAGATTGCATTGTTGCTCAATCTAATAAGAAGAATGCACACAGCCAGAATCGTCACCTTTTTTGACAGAAGCAGAGAATCTCATTCACTAAAAAATGGTTAAAGTACAAACTCAGATTTAAAAACAATCAATCAGTTATGACAATTAAGAAAGACCTCAGCTATATTAGTACAATTGGAAGACCAAAAGATAGGACAGTTATTAAGGAGCATGCAGGTGTTTCTTCATTTTTCCCTTAATCAAGTAGGTTTTAGCAAATTCTACCGAGATATAACAAGATACAAATACATATGGAAAATTAACAGGCTACAGATATTTTCGTAACTGTGTGTAGCTACAGGGTCAAGTCTCTTTTGATGCTCCAGTGAAGTGGGGAAGGACGCACAGATTTTCAAGGACAGCGCTTAAATCAGAATCAGACTGTTAAAGGCCCAAACCAAGGCAAAATTTCAATACACAGCCTCAAGAAATTTACATTCTCCCTTGACTCAGGAAAGACATGATTCCTGAACCACATAACCAGATTTTCTAATGTTATATCATTTGATCTGCCAAGTACCACAGGAATTTATCTGTTCTTGGTGCTATTGCCTAACTTAGCCGCGAATGAAACAAATACCTTCCAGAATAGAATTTTTTAGACAATACAGAATGTTAAATGGGTTTAAGAAAAAAAATCCATCTTTCCTAACTGGAACAATTAGCATAGACTTCAGGACATCCTGTTTGTACTATTTTCTTCTCTAACATGTGTCTTGTGTTAGCATTTCACAAGTAATTTCATAATCTGAGTGATTGATCATCATAATGGGGCAAGCTCACTCAACCATTCCCAAAGGTACGAAAGTTTCTGTTACCCTAAAATATGAGCAAGTTTGCATATAGAAGATACATAGAGAAGAAAATGCAATAAAAACAATTACTTGGCATAAAAAAAAGAATATATGGGGGGAAAAAAGAATCAAAATGGAACACAGAAGAGAAAATTTAAAAGGAGACGACAGTCAAAGAATAAGAAAATGGTGTATAGCATGAAATTTTGTAGTGAAAGGAAGTTCCTATATACACCTTCAAAGATTCTGCCCACAGAGACAGACTTTTGATTAGATCCAAAAAACTGTATTTGTTTTAATTAAAACCTCCAAACCACATAACACTTGTTTAATAAAAGAGACATTCAAACTCTTTCAAGTATTATGAGATTTTCAACACTTAGGCCCTTTAAAATGCACCAATCTTCAAAATGAAAGTGAAGTCAGACAATATATGTAAATGAGGAGGTCTTCAAAGATTTTTGTAGACATGCAAGAAAAGTGGGCCAGGACCAATGCTGTCCTGTAGAGTTCATCCTTTTTTTCTTGCCCTGCCACAGCCAGCATGCAGATCACATATATTTGAAAAGGACAGGAGCTATAAGAGCGTCCTCTGTCCTTCCACTAAGGTGGGCAGGATGAAATATTATGCAAAGTCTTAGCTTTGTTATCTTAATTTGCTGATCCTCAGAGCTAAAATTGACTAGCTTATTTCCTCCTTAGCGCAAAGACAGAACTCTGCAAGATCAATCTGAAATGTAGATCCTGCCCTGATGCCTTCCTCAGGTTCCCCATATCTTCGTTGCTTACCTTTATATTTTCTGAACACGAAGAGACATACATGCTATTAGGAGTTCTTGCACCAGAAAGGAAGAGATACAATAATCACAGCAATTATAAGTAACTTCACAGAAGAATATCCCAAAACTACTTTTAATAATATTGTTTAGCCATAAGTAATTTTAGTTAAAGACTTCTAGAAAGAGAGCATTTCTTAGCTGTCAGTTTAAGGAAAAAAAAAGAGAGAGAGAGAGAGAGAAAATGTGAAAGAAGATGAGAGAGCAAGGGAAATATAGGACCTCTAAGGTTAATCAATTTAAAGTCATTTTAAAACCCTGTATTATATTAAAACAGGAAAGTCATGGGGGACAGTCTTCGAAGCAATATGTGCTTATAAAGCTGCAGACAATCCAATCCAAACAAGTTTGTAACAATAACCTACTACTCAAATCACTTTCAGACTTCAGAAGAAAACCCAATTCAGGCCTTTTTTCTCAGACTCAGCAATTTAAAACTTTCATAAGGCAGAAAGCATTTCCATGGACAGTCAGTCAAGTACATGACAAAATGTGGGTCTAGCAGCAAGAGACATGTTGTGTCCACATTATCTGCTCACATTCATCAGTTCAGAAACAGCAACAGAAACATAGTTCTTCTCAAGTAAAAGATCTAAAAATTTTGATATCTCCTGCTTACTCAGGCCTTTAGGAAGTGATTTTCTGTCAGATGTCATGAAGTAGAAGGCAAGTTCAAAATAGTTATTAAACTTTGGATTGGAAATATAATCAGCTGAAGTCAATTTTGCCATCGATACCAGACTTTTATACCAAATATTTACGGTTTTACAATGACTTGAAGATGGACCTCATCACAAGTATATAAATCTAATGGTTCAAAAGCATTCATAGCAGATGTTATGGTTTGCACAATAGCTATTTTTTTGAAGAATTTACTGTTTCCAGTAACTACACCTCTTTCTTTTACATGTGCCAAGGTAGGCTATGAATGGCCGGTCACTAAAGTGAGGGCAATTCACTCTCCTAAAAAATATTTAAGTTACCACAGTTCTCAAGTCTAAGCACATTTCACTTTTTCTCATAAGGAATTTTACCTAAAAAAGTACCATTAGTAACCACTTCTTCACAATTAATATATTTCCATGTTTCCTAACTATTCCTCCCGTCATGATACCCCACTTACTCCACCCACTGCAAAGCAGCTTAGCAAATTTAAGAACATCGTGCTTTTCTGAATTACCTGCCTATTCTTTTAGTTCTATATTGTATGAAAAAAACTCTGGTTACTGCTAAGTATTCATTTAATACTAATATTAGTTTCCTTTAGAAGTTACCATTCTGTCTTCCCCTCTAAAGGCATCTTTAGACCATTTGCATTTAGTGCAGAAGACTGCACCACCTGCAGCTTGTACCTAAAATAGTCTTTAAATTTTGTGGGTTGGCTGCTCATTCATGTGCTGAATACAAGAAGTGTTAACAAGCATTAACAAAAATGTCTATCTGGCCCAACTCTTTATTAGCTGCATGAGCAGTTTTTCTGCTTATCTAGCTCCTAAATTGCTTAGGTGATGGATTTGACTCATTACTCAGTTCAAATTTCTGACCACATATTATATTAATCTGGATTTTTATAAGAAGTTAAATACTAGGTATCTCTGCATGTAGAGTATCTAATTAAAACACAAACCAGACAAACCCTTTGATCTAGAAAGCTGAAATGCTCTATCTCTGGTTATAATGATGCCACAAAGAGTTTGCCTACTGATTTAATCAAGGGATAACTGTTAACTTCCTGATTCAATGACTGACTAACCATTATCTCTTCCACAGTCTCACAGAAAACTCATTTTGTATTTTCTTTAATTCAGTTTAATTGGATGTGCATTTTTGTTTCTGTTCGAGGAAAGTCCAAAGAAATACACAGTTTTATACAAGAGGCAATGTGACTGTTCTGTAACTGAACTGGTACTAAAATTCTTGTCTGTTTTACCCATGTCATGAAAGTTGTCCCTAAATTAATCCCACTAGTTATTGAAACCTATGTTTTATACTATTGCATTAGTAAGGCTTGGGGGGACCACAGGGATATTTTGTTGTTGTTGTCATTGTTGTTCAGTCCTCTTCACTATTGTTCACCCATCTTGTTTTACCTTGCCTGCTTAAAAATGGCGAAACAGAAGGAAGGGTCTTCATGCATAGGCTTCTGGAAAAACAGAAATATGGATGAGAACATAAGAGGCTAAAAAAAATACAAGCAACTTCTAAGTAGTCTCACCAGGGAAGAGCATCATTGTAAGACTCACATTGATCAATCTAAACTTTATTTACTTGACAAATGCACTTGAGAAATGAGAGATGCTTCTTCCAAAATGGTACTTACATTGGGATGATAAGGATCCTAAACGATTAGCTATGAAAAACAAAAACAAAAATAATAACAACAACAAAAAAAAACAACAAAAACCCAGGGGTGGTGCAGGATACAATCATTTTCTGCATAAGCCTCATGAAACAGTCAGTAGAATCCATGATCTCCAGAGTCTATTAAACATTAATGAGTCTTTTGTGTGTGCCAACAATTATAATATATTATAATATATGAATCCATGCCCCAATTCAATAACTATTTATGCTAGCACAAGCCCACCACAAAGCAACATAAAAATTACTTATGGCATTTACTACCAAGAAAAAAACTTTATCGGTTAATGTAACACTATTAATTTTTCTATTTTATGTTATTTAGAACTGTACTCCATTGTTTGTTTTGCTGACAATGGCAGTTTAAGATTTAGAGTATCTGGTTAAATCTCTTTTCTGTCAATGGTAGCTTAAGATTTAAAGGACCTATATCTTCGTCTAAATCTTGTTATACACCCTCTCCCTCTTCCATTTTCTTAACATGATTCTCTGGCATGACTCAGCTAGTATGGTACTAAGAGCTGCCCCTTCTGCTTTTCCATTCTTTTTCTTATGAATAGAAAGCTCTTTTTTTTGTGGGGCATTGTGTTTTCCCTTCACTCCTGATCCTGAAAACTTCTGTTGTTTAAGAACTGAGCTCAGAAAAGATATAAGTAAGATAAGCAGAGTTTACACCAGCATAATTTACAGCAAAGTTCCCCTGGGTGTGGGAATTCAGATGATTATAGTTAAGACTGCCATAAAGGGACTGAAATGCCTTTTCTGGAACATGATGAGGTAGATGGACAAAGTGTCAACCAATGGTAGATTCAGACATAAAGCTGATCATGAAGAAACCTTCTCCCAGGTTTAAGAATAAAATGATACCATGTGTTAATTAAATTCATCTTAAAACTTCAAGTCTTCCTCAATGTGTGAAATTTAGGCATTCAGCGATCAAATCAACACAAAGTGGAGATGCTGGAAGTTAAAACTAGGATCTTAGATGTTTAACACACACTCTGCTATGAGAATCTATCCCTTCACAAATACAGTTGAATTTACTTTATATTTGCCTAAATTACAACAAACATCCTATTATGACAAGATGTCATTACATTCATTTATCCCCCTTTAAGCTAGGATTACAGGCTTCCCATAGGAAGCCAAATTTTAGCCTAACTGAATACGAAGTTCCTCTCCCCTGCGTCAAAAATATCCTTTCAAATTTTGCAGTATTTGAACCATTTTTTTCCAGGTCTCTGAATAGATGAGTTGGTGTAGTTATTTGCCAAACCCACTAAAAAAAGGAGGAGGATAAAAGAATCGTGTATTTATACTTTCTCTCTTTTCCTAAAGTGTGAATTACACAGTGCTGAAGAAACAGATAATAACTTTCTGCTAATCATTCTAGCTAATACTATAAAATTCTTAATTGCCTTTCACTTATATGTTTGTTTCTCACTTTTCACTAGAAAATATATGTTCTGCTCTGCTTTTGATTTAGAATGCTTGTAAACTGACCTACTTTCACTTTTCCTTACTGTTGATATTTATTTTATTATATGTAGTTAAGGGCAGACAATAATAAAACAAGTAATCAGCATGGATGTAGGTCACTGAAAGTGTCCTAGTTTCATTTGTATTTTCTGTTAAAAGCAGAATATTACTTTGGAAAATTTTTAGACATTTAGAAAACAAGAAGACACTCCTGTTCATAACACCAAAACACTGTACTTAATAAATAGAAAGTTTTGGGGGATGAGAAGCTTTGCGGAGGTACAGCCAGAGTCATGCCATTCAGCTGGAAGAGAAATGCCCTTTACTTTCTTTAGGTGCCAGCAAGCAAAAGGAAAAAAAAAAAAAAAAATCATCCCAGCAGTACTCTTATAAACTCTCCAAATGTTTCCCCAAACAACTCTCAAAACATAGGAAGGATAGACCCAAAATACGTTCAACTTCTAGTCAAAACATTTTAAAGCAACTATAAATCATTTTAAAACCTAATCCCAGCCTTTCCCCATCAGGAAAAGGGACCAAGCTGCAGAAGTCCAAAATGTTAGGATGTAAAAAACCCCTACTCCAGCATCAATTTTTGTTTCATTATTGTCTGCACTTAATCACATTATTTGTAACAGGGCTCCATGAAAGAGACGCTACCCACTTTTAAAACTAGAATTAAAAATATGAAGCCCAACTGAGCAGATTCATCACTAATTCTACTATTAGTGATGAACTATTTTATCTCAGGGTATTAGAGATAGGTATTTAAAGGAAGTTCAAAGAAAAAATATTCATATTTAAGGCACGCGTTATATTAATTTAGTGACAGTTTACAAAAAACAACAGTTTAGTAACTATTGTTGCAAACCATTTGGTAGTACTGCTTGTTAAGCATATGCCAAGCTCATTCTTTTAAAGCGTCGATCTTGCTCAATAATTCTCCATTAATATCTTCTTCTAAAGTTATACCACAGTTTACCACTCCAGCTTGTTGTGATGTACATCAATCAAGAAAAAAAAAATTGTACTTTAGAAAGGCAACATAAAAAGCTTTCTGAGGAAGTTTCATCAGATTTATTTAGGCATCTGAATTCAGTTTTTAAGATATCAAATATTCTTTCAATTATCAGTCTGACAAGATTTATAACTTATTTCTGAGTGGCCATGAGAGTGAGCTGTACAGTTCATCACTCAGTTCAAGGAATACCCAGACTTTAATTCTTTAAATTAAAGGGATATTAAAACAACAGATAACAATTTGTGATTTGTGTCTATCTCCACTTTCAAACAAATTCTGCAAGACCAGATGATATAAATCATCATCACTAAATAAACTGGTACACAAATGCCAGTTTATTGAAGGAGTAAAAGAGCTTTTGTCCCCAGTCCTTGTCCCAGATATATTATAATAGAAAGGATATATATGTGATCTTAAGCATATAAAACTAATATAAATTTTGTCAGGGTAAATAATTCGTAATAATTGGATTTTTCACTCTTTTGCCACTTCTTGTAGAGAGAAGCTTTGGCATGCACTGAAAAGTTTTTCCAGGGAAAAAAAAAAAAAAAGCTTTGAAGTTAGCCTTCTAGACAATGTTACTAATGCCAGTAGCAGTGCAGTTAGTAGTGGAGTAATAGAAAACAAAACAAAACGAAAATACAAAAAGGAAACATTTCTTTGAGTCCAGACAGCCAATTCCTCATTTAGATCTGCACATGCCACGATGCCTGTTTGGTAGAATAATCTCTGTTCCACAACAATTACAGTTAAATACCCTACTTTCCTGCTCCAATCAGTCTCTCTTCCTTCCCAGAGGGGAGGAAAGGAGGAAGAAAGGAGGAGAAGGAGAGAGAGCAGAAGGAAAAGCAGAGGAAAGAAGGGGGAACAGAGCAGGAATGCCGGAGGAATGCAGGAGGAAAGTTTGCTTTCTGTTTGATGTACTGCCAAAGCAGAAAAATCCCTGTGGGAACTTGAGAACTTGAGGAGACCTCTCTTCTAGTGGAGGCAGATAAGACTTTTTTTTTTCTACTGCAAAGGGCAATTGCCACTAAAATTTCCACTTGACTGTGTCTCCTAAAAATTTTGAAACATTACCTTGGAAGAATATAGCCCTAAGTATCTCTGAGGTTCAGCTGGAAGCTGATGTCACCCCTGGGCAGTTGAAAAGTGCATTGTCTCTCACTGAAGAAATTTTCATGGAATTATAGGGTCATGACCTCAAATTTAAAAAAATCACAAGTTCTCCATGTTCTCCACGCGTGTTAGCAAGCCTTCTAAAAATCTCAGGCCTTGAATATATACCTACTCATTTCCACAAGATGCATCATAGAAGAAGCTCACAGCTTCAGGCTTCTTTGAAGCCTGCCCTCCAGCAAAATCCATAGTCAATTTGTAGACAGCATCATACATAAAATCACACATAAAACATCACACATGAAATAATTTACTTTCAAGAAAAAAAAAAAGAAATGTTATAAAAGAGGAAGTCTGTCCAGATAGCGTGAGACTGAATAGACCTGAATTAAAATGACGTTTCCTATTTTTGGGGGAGAGCTGGAGGTATGAATACAATATGACATCAGGAGTAAATAGTGAATAACCTGAATAAAAAATGAATGCTTTAAGTAAAAGCTGAAAGCTCTACAAAGCTAAAGTTTTCTGGAAACATAGCATTCTATACAATACAATACAAATGAAGTCACATTTCCCTTTGTTTCTACAAACAGTAAGTGTCAGCCTAAAGAAAATCTACTGCCTCTTTTTTTCACACTAACAGGTTCTGACGATGATTCATTAATATACTGAGTGCATGAACTGTAAAGCTACATCATAGAAATACAAAGCCTATACTTCATATAAACTATTGATGGGGCAAGGATGATTGTTTTATTCTTCTTTAAAAAGCAAACAAAAACATGGACACTCAAGGAAGGAAACAACAAAATTTTACAGTGGGCTTTAAACTGAAAAATCAGTGTTCTGCTTTGGAACAGTTAACCTAAACCATCATAAAGAATCAGACTTTAAGATGCCTGGAAAAAAATGTCAGAGTTGTAACAGGAAGTCTTAGAATTAAATCTGTAAAAAGCATTATAGTTCAAGCAACAGAGGAAACTAAGCCCGGCATGAGTCTCACAAGAGACATATAGCTACAGGACAGTGTCAACAGCATTGGAAATCCAGCCAAAACTTGGTGTGTGACACTCAAAAAGAGTCCCTAGACTTGCCTGAACCATGCAATAAAGAGCAGCAGGCCTCACACAAAGACAATAAATTCACATAGTGAAGAGCAGTTTAAAGGTCCACAAGCTCCATAGCCCTATTAAATGTTTGAGATATCACCAAGTGCTCAGTAGTAAGCACAGAATTACATTTTCTGTGGAGTTCTCTGAAAAGGGAGCATCTCCTACAGCTACAGCCAACTCTGCTGCTATTGCTTTTCTGGCACAAACAATCATCTGTGCAGAGGAAAACAGATTTTGGCTGTACTTCATCCATGTAAGAAAATGACCACCTTTATGAAAGATTTTAAGGAAAGGCAATGATGAGGGGACTCCTAAGTATAAGCAAGACATGTAAGTTTTTCCTAAAAGCAGCCTAGCTAACACAGTCTACACTCCAAGATCATTATTACTTTTTCACTTGGCAGAGTGTAGTCAAGAATTAGGTATTGTACTTGTCAGCCTGATTAAAAATACTCTGCCATAATGAAATGTAGGCTGCAATTGTTAGAGCAGTTAAATTTGAAAATCTGGATTAAAGGACTTCCTTTAGTGCCTAGGACTCCTTAGTGCTAGATAGGACTTTAAAAACCACCAAGATTGTGAAAGTAAAATACATACAGAAAAATACATACCAAAATGATGAAAAACATGTTAAAAAGCCAAAAGAACAGATGCGCTGTGTACTAAGCTTAAATAGTGGCAGTGAAAAATTTTGCAAGTCTTGCTGCACCTGACAGAAATGGAGGTCAAATCTAACTGAAGAAACTACAGAAAAAAACTGCCCCCTGCACAAAATTTTGCTTTATTTTTTAATAGAAAAAGAACATTCCTGCTAGATTACCCTACTGTACATGTATAAGTGCAGTAGAAAAGTTTGTGGACTGATTTTTGTACAGTTAAAATGCTCTAGTCAAGACTGCAGCATTCATACAGATATGCCCATGCTACTGCCTGAAATCAAGCATCCCTGGGTCCCCTCTCTCGTTAGCGCCAAATGCTACACCCTATGCTTCTGTATACATTATTTATTTATCATCATGGTTGCTGCTTCCTGCCTTGTCCAAGAAAAAGGCAGGCAAAGAAATAGACGTTCTTGGTCTCCTTTTCTTGCAGTTGGGGAAGCAAGAGAAACCCTAACCCTAAGTTATTTTCTGTTCTGCTGACTGTTACTCACATTCCTATGACCATAATGTCCAGGCAGGAAAATTTAATAGAGAATTGAGATTCTCTATCTGAGTATCCTTTCCCTCACAAATCTCCCTTTCCTATTGTAGTGTTGCTAGATTTCTACACATCTGCTGCATGAAACTCAGCAATGCTGGCTGCCAGCCTCACAGAATACATAATGGACTGGTCCTGGTAGCAGAAAAACAAGTAATCTCCTACCCCAAATTTCCTTTATATTTCACAGATGCAATCTTCTAGTTGACTGAGCAGAATGCTCCTTCTGCTCCATGTACCCAAACTAGATCAACACATCTCCACAATGCTATATTGATCCTTTTAAACACACTCGAGCTGAAAAAGATCTGTGATTTTCAAAACAAAGATTCTCCCAAAAGACCCAAAAAGTTTTTTCTAGAAATTTCATCAACTGTTTGAAATCTTCATTACAGCAGAAACTGCCTCCCAGAGCATCCCGTTGACGTGGAAGCTGTTCTTCAACCCACTCCAAACATTTCCATCCCATTTGCAATCTGTTACCTCTAGCTCTAGCTTAGTCAGCAGCTGAGATAAAACCCTGGCTGTATCTTTTCTGTTATCCTTCCTATTCTCCTACTGTTTTCTCTGAGAAACAGAAAGCATTAGAAAGACGTCATAACAGAGCTAAGCAAATTAAGCTATAGAAGATGAAAACAGAAATAATTATTTTAAAACTCTGTAATAATGCAACAGCAATTATAATAAAATACAATAATTTGCAAAATACAACTGTTTGTAAAAGAAGGTGGAAAAGCCTGCCTGCAACATTGCAAAAAAGAAAGATGCAAAGAATTTTGCATTTTTTAAAAGCTCTTATCAATTTTCTATCAATGAAGCAACTTCCAGTAAAATTAACGTAAAGTGGAAAAGAAAACCGGAGCAAATTCATTAGATTACTCACAGTGTACATGGCTCTGCGTTGTCCTCACATTTAGAACCCATTAAATTTTCACAATGGTCATCAGAGAAACAGGAATTCATCACACCTTGCAAAATTATGAACTAAGACAGCAAAGTTATCTCCTTCTATGGCCTGTATCCTCAAACCTGAACACAAGTAGAATCACAAACTGTAGCCTTTGAAGCTATGACTATGGTAATACGTAAGTTTTCTTTTCACTATATCCTGAATCTGCGCCACACCTGGCAAGGTCTCCATGTCTTGACATAGGTTTTTTCTTGTTTATGATGCTCTTGTTTATGATGCTAGTCAAGCATTCCTCAGTGCCAAGTGACTCAGTCCATGTAATCTACTCTCCTCCCATTAGAGACTCAATATTTCTCTCTGCTGGGTAACAAACACAGCTGCTCCGCATCGCCTATGTGTGGTGGAGAAAGAGACAGGATTGATAAGACATTATAGAAATAGTTTTAAAGGACACTGGTTGTGAACATTCACTAAGCCATGGGTCTGAGTTAGTGTGAAATGCCTTTCATTGGGTACCTTTCTTGTCTCACCTTAAACAGCTGTGGTGAAGGCTCTCCTTGCATCCTCAATGCAGGTTGGGAAGAAACAACTACTTGAAAATTTCACGGTATGATGCCTGGTTAGTCAGACTGCATGTGGGAGGCTGACTTGTGCTCAATACTTTCTGTCATACACAACAGTTTACTTAATGTCCCAATACCCTACGCATTAGCAAAGTACACAGCAGAAAAAGCAGCCTTTCAGATCAGAAAGCAGGGACCTCATTTCTTAAATGTGCCATTTCCTTTTCTAATTGACTATGGGAGAGACTTCAAGCAGGGCGCAGCTTCTTTGGCAATTTCACATCTCTCCGCTTCCGTAGCAACAACGGGGAGCGAAGCTGGCTCAGGTTCATCAATATATATCTGACTCAAATGCTTCATTAATCTGCATGCAGTTTAAGTTCTCTCCTGGTAACAAATGGATTAAAGCAGGTAGAACTAACATATTCCCACATCAGCTTTTCTGCTGTGTCTCAACTGCAGGCTTCATTTCAGATGGTTTTGAGAGCAGGTTTTCCCCCCTATAAACTTCTTTAAGCAGAGCTGCCAGAGTTAATTTCAAAATTAACAATTCATCTAAAATGTGCAGTTCTTGTCAGGCATCATTTCTCTAGTAACCTCCCAAAGACGGTACTGGAAGCTTCCATGCCCTCCCTGCGTTACACCACAAATACATTGACATTTCATCCTGAGAAACTGGAGGAGTTTTGCTGGCCACATACAAAACTGAGCCATTTTTCAGTCACTTGAGACATTTGCTGTTTGTACAACTTCCACACATCTGATCAGAAACAAATATGTGCTTTTTCAACACCTCATTGTCAATATGTACTTTTGTAACGGTCTTTTGGACAAAATGTCATCCTTTAATTAGCGTGAATTTGATGACTAAGAACATGTTCTGCTAAAGCGACTACTGGAGTTCAAAACCTCCCTGGAAATCTTTGCATAAATCCTCATTTCAACGGACAATGAGAGTACATTACATTTGCCATAGAATTTGAAGTTCGTGGAATCAGGCCTTAGTGAATTCTAGCCTGCGTTATATTTAGAATAGAAAAAAAATTTAAATTTCCCTCTCCTCATCACAGTGGCTGTAAAACTTCAAGCAACTACATGCCACCTCTTGCTATTGAAAAAACTGAGAGCATTTTTGCTTGTGATCCCTGTGCTTCACAGGAAAATTGATTCAAGTTGGCTTCTGAACAGGTAACAGGACTTTTTTTTTTTTTTAATCATAAGCAAAATAGGGATTATTGAAAGCACAGAACTTCAATTGCCTATGATTCAAGAATAAGTACATAAAAAGCAGTAGTTCTCTGAATAAAATATATGTTTATGATGCAGGTTAACTAAAAGTAAAAAAGAGTGACTAGGCAATAGAACAAATTAAAAAAGGTTGAGCCCAGTACTCCTAGTTATGCTTCTGACTTAGAACAATAAATTAAAATGTGCATCAGTTATCACTATCTGCCACTTTGCTGTAAACAGGAAGATTCACTATATTACTCCTTTTTTAAAGGACCTCAAAGTAATTAGTATATTGGAGAAGAAGTTGCTGAGCTAAATCAAAGGATGGACTTGTCTGGCTAGTTAACATTCCTTTTTATATTTATCTTCATCTACCAATGTGCCTCTTGTTCCATCATCCACTTTACCTTCACATGCAGGAATAAGCATTTAAACAGACATCATTTACACACTTTCTAGCTGTAAAATTGTGTCAGCTCTACGAAGGTGCCATTTTAGAGTCACCTCTCCATTTCATGCATTTTTAAGTAGTTTCTGCTTTGTGGTTTGTGGACTGGTTTTCATTTGAGAAATGAGACATTTCTGACAGAAGTAATTTAAATATTCTCTTCTAAATATTTTTTTTTAAATTGTCAACCATAGCAAATATTTTTGTGAAAGACAAGTTCTAATTAATAGAAACTGAGGGGGAAAAGTAATATTTCCAGGAAATTGGGGGACATTAAACTTTCCATTTGGGGTTTAAGCAAACATTGTCAGTGTGATATTTTTAAAAGTTTCCTTTGCCATAATTTGATCAAGCCCTAGACACAAGACACAAGCCCTAAAATGAAATGTCTTGGTTTCACTCCAGCACTTAAAACTATTTTTTCAAAGACCGCAAAGATATCAACCTGTCTATGTAAAATCCTCTTTCATATGCAAATCTGAAATTTCAGGAATGCATGTGAGCCTGTTTGTTAAAGAATTTATTTTTGTTTTGAGGGAGGTAGGGTTAGCAACATTTTAATTTACCCTGGTACTTCCCGTATGCCTCCTCTATACACCTCCTTTTCTCTTTGCAAGGCTTATTTATATGGGGCTCGCTTATACTGGGCATATCTGGCTTGGGTTTTGTCTAGGTGATGACAAAACTTACTAGACTGTGATCTGGACCTCAAATGGGAATAAAGCTTTCCGCTGCTACTGAAATTTTTACAGAATTTTAATTAATATTTACCAAAAGAATAAGTAATAAATTTTATTTAGTTCTCCATATCGCCTGAATGCAGTTCCACGCACCAGCTTGTGGCAGGAAGAGGTGATAAATTTGTTGCATCTTGGAACTTTCTGCCATTGAAGGATGGAGGGAAATACCAGTTCATCTCTTTTCTGTTTTCTTTACCTTTTAACATTTTGGCGTATCTGTAGTTTCCTCTTCCTCAAGCAAAGTAGGGGATAGGAAATGGCACAAATTTCCAAATGAAAAAGCAATGTTGTTATTTTTACCCAGCTCTTGTAATCTTGTAAGCTTAGGGAAAAAAAAAAAAAAAAACCAAAAAAACCCAAGCCGGTTTCTTTTTTTTTTTTTTTTATTTTTTTTTTTTACATTATTGCTCAATCTTTCATTTCCTTTAACAAGCATGTTTCATTGTTTCATCTCTCTTGATCTTGACAGTGAGAGTACAGTCACTGGGACAGGGTCAAGACAGTGAAAGTAGAGATTAGGAAGAGAAATCTTGTCTTTCCTGCTTTGTTTTAGTGAGGAAGATTAATTCTTTCTTCTGTTTCCCCCAACCCATACATATTTCTAAGTCTTTTTTTTTTCCTCAGCTTTACACTCCAGAAAAAGAGCCAGAAAGCAACATCTCTGTGGTTAAATAAGTAAACAAAGATTCGCTGCTTGGGCAAGGCACCTTTTCTGCTGTAAGCCGAGCATTTACAAACAGCATCTCACAACAGAAGCAACAGCAAGGCAGGGATGTTCAGGCTCGCCAGGAGGCAATCTGGCTCAGCATAAAGCCTGTTCCATGAAATGGAATTAACTTTCAACAAGGCAAAGAGGCAGGTGGACAAGAAAGAAGGAGGATACTGTACACAAATGTTGATTGCAGCCCCAATCCTTTAGGCCAAGCACACCACCTAGGAAGAACAGAACTGAACAGACTTGATTCACTTAATAGACTTTAAGTGCCTCAGGACACAGCACAAACTTGTATCACATTATCAGACAGGCCCCCTCATGCCATCAGTGTCTGCAAAGGCTCATGAATATGTAAATACTATATGTATCTTGGAAACATGCTTGACAAGAGAATAGCTAAAATGAACTGATTCTGGTTATAAGCCATCAGCATGCCATTCTTTATGTTTGAACAGGCAGCCTATTGCTAGGTGACAGATCATTAAGGCTATCTACTCAGTCAGCGGAAATGAAGAAATAATTTGTTCATAATAACCTTCAGATGACCTCCCAGGCAAAAGGGAGCCTTTAAAGTGCTATCTCCGCTGATACATGTCACGCCTGCACGTGGGGTTCTCCTGGCCCTGCAGTAATAGCAGGGCTGCTGGTAAAACACAGTAATAAACACCTACTGACAGGGCTGTGGCGTGAAAAGATCTCATCACCTGCCATTAACCAGCTGATGAATAATTCAGACCTTTCCATCAAAAGGTAGGGATTTCAGGCTGCGCTGGGTTACGCAGGGAAAGCGAGAAAAGGAAACTGATTGCTAGGCTCGGTGAGGGCCCCTCTAAGCCCACTTGTAAGAGCACATTGCCTGGCGTGATAAATACACACGTGTCGAATTGCATTCATCAACATGCGCGGGTCTTAGGGACACCAGGGGCAAGACCTAGTTTGCAGACACAGGCCTCCTGTGCCGAAGCTGCTGCTGGCCCTCTTTCTGCGGGGGAGCGTATTTCACCTCCATTCCTGCTTTGTGGACTGCTTTTTAATTAATTTTCTGCAGCCTTACAGCAGAGATTTCTATTGCCCCTGGAAGGCATATGCCCTAATGTTTCATTCTCGCTCCCTCAGATAAACTCCCAGTGAGTTGATACCCACCTCAATTTCTCAACTAGTTATATTACTGTACAGGTTAGCACTCCCCAGGCCCATTCACTTATATCATGAGATACTGCAGGCAGCCCTCTTCTGCATGCTACTCAGACTGAAAGGGAGAGGGAAGATTGTCCTTCCTTAACATTATTTTCCTAGTAAGTACACAACAGAGAATCTGCTGAAGAGCTTAAGTTTTACTTTTCCTTCTTTTTTTTTTTTTTTGCATGTGTGTGTTACCAAACATAAATATGAAGGACAACCTCTTTTACCTTGAGTTATTTTGTTGTTGTTGTTTTTGTTTGTATTTTTTGTATAACAAAAGCATATTTGTTGTAGAAAGCAAGATGTTCAGTGGTAAGATTTCCAAAGAATGCAAATATGCATCTGCATGCCATATAAGTACTTCACATTTCCTGAGCATGCGCTCACATCTCTACCACAAAGTGATGATGGCATGTGTTTATGACATGGAAATAGGCTCCCTAAATTAAGTCTTAAGAATCAGTTTTAAAATTATCGTTCCTTGCTTAAATTTAAAAATTAATGTTATAAACCAGTAATGGGCTGTAATCACAGATTAACAAATGATTTAGTAGACAATTTTCCATTAGTTCACAAACTACACAGCTTTTTGCAAAATCTCACTTGCAATTTTTGCTGGTTGTAAAAAAAACCACTGAACTTGAAATACAAAATCAGTCATCTGGTAGATCAGTTCACAAAATCAGTTCACACGGTAGAAATAGCTGTATACAACTTGTTTGTGGTTTATTTACAATAAAAATTAGAAACAGAAGTGCAGACATTTGCAACAGAATGTAAGAGTGAAGAGGTAGAAATTTTAAGAGCAGAATAGGACATAGTTACATAACTGAAAGCACCAACACGTAACAAGTTACTCTCACAGTAGTGTGTGGTTATACTCTACAAGCCAGGAAGACTGAGTAGATGTTCTCTTACTGCAGTTTTGCCAAAGGAAAGGAAAAAGATGGGGTTGGAGGAAGAGTAACACACAGAACTACTGTAATGCAGCTGCTTTCAACTGCATATTAATGCTGTAAATGGTTTAGAGGCAAAAAATCTATTGACTTCCAGAAAAAAGTCTGGAATATACAAAGATGTTTGCATTTTTTAAATCACACACAAGCTCCTTTCTGAGAATGGAAGCAGAAAAATCAACCGCACAAAAACAGAAGTTTTAAGAAAATGTTTTTGTTGTAAGGGAAGAGGCAATGAACGTCTCCTCCTCCAGGTTAAGATACAGGAAGAGGGTTATTCCAGTTACAGGGCACATCTCCAGAATGATCCTCCCTTCTCTTTAAAATTATTTCTTCGAGGAGAAAGCCAAATGTTTGCTTTTAATCGATACATTTTAGAATTTGTTTTTCCTCATATTCACAGTTTCAACCTTCCTTGGATGTATTGTGAGTTCACATGTATGAAGAGACGTACATCATTAAGAGTCATATGTGACATACGCACCGCAGAGTTTCAGCATTTGAATAGATTTTGTTGACCAGTGCACATGAACTGAAGTTACTCTGCTTCTTCTGTTTCTTCACTTCATCAGGTCTAGATGTGCTGAACAGGGATTAACAGAAGGCCAAAGTAGCTTTTCCTTCCCCGTATTCCCTTTTGTCCTCCAACAGCCTCCAAAAAATGAATATCAGCAAACCACGCAAAAAAAAACTTAACAGAGCTTTATCATAATCAGGAAAGTGCTTATAATGGGTGCTCCTGCTGCAGTGCACTTCGACAGAAAGGCAGGAACAGACACCGAACCATAAGCCTCTTAAAAGCATCTAATGGGGTTCGTTAGCAAAATAATACTCCTAAGCTCTCTAGCCAGGGAAAGAAGACAGCTTTGGCTGTCGTTTCCAAGTAAACAGGACTATGGCCCTTCCAGAGATGAGGCTAAAGCCAATGTTTTAATCAAACTTTTTGTACTGCCTGAGTAACCAAATGATAGCTTTTATCTTGCCTTGTGTCTTTTACTTTACTTTAAATTCCCAACTATTTTGATTTATGGATTTCAGTAAATACAGCATAAACTATTGGTTGAAGAGGGAGCATAAAGTGTTGGAAAGACAGGACTATAGACAAATAAATGAAACAGAAAGCACCACAGAGAAAGTCCTCATGTCAGCAGGGAGAAGCATGGATGTTTTTCTGTACTATTAGGCCTTCCTAGGTAATTCCTACACTTGCAAAAGCTAATGACCCTCATATTAAACGCATTTAGGTTGTTCACTCCCTAAAAATGAAAGTAAAAATAAAATGGAGCCATTCCTTACTTTGATTTGAATAAAGAGGTAAATAGAAAAAGCAAAGAATATATCAAGGTACTCCAGGAAGCAAAGACAAGATGGATTCGCAAAAGCCAGATGTTCCTGCCTTTTGACAAAATGCTCTAGTTAAAGCAGCATTAACCACATACGTGCAGACTTTTGTCTAAAGTAGGTGGAATTACAAGCACAAGCTTTACACATACCTATAGATAGGGCTGTTTATATAATCTCCTTTTCACAAATAAGCTAGTAAAATCATACCTGAAGTGCTGCCAATTCCAGATATCCCTCTAATAGATAATAGAGCTCAGAAGGCTTTACTCTGTACCCACTATCCAAACTAAGAGATGACAGTTCAGTGAAGGAAAAGGTATGTTTACCTCAGGAAAGAGTGTCTTTATGACACTGATCTGCTCTGATGAATCCACTAATGTGAAATTTCTGACCCAATAGGCACTGATTGCACAGCACTGAGACTCCTCTCATTATTCATGAAATATGTGCTGTACAGTATCAGCTCTCTCCCTGCAGACTTGCCACCAAGCAATTACTCATTTCCATCACTTAGTTTCCCCCTCACACCCTTTTTGCTATTTATTTTATTATTTCTGGTGGATGTCTGTATATTCTGCACACTTCAAGAAGCAAACACACAGCTTTGGAATGAAAATGATGCTTGTCTTGTTTGGTTTTAAATAGAAAAGCACTTTCAAGGCCTTAAAAAATGATGTTGTTTTAAACTTTACAACAAGCACTAAGAAAAAATAGTATGTGTGGAAATAAATGGAGAGCAATCACGAGCATTTCTACTGTTATACATATTTGCTCCCAGAGAGATACCACGAAAACTATATTCAATGACCTGATTCATTCATCTCTCTCCCTAGGGCATCAGTAATATGTACATTGAATCAAAAAAAAATGTGCGAGTTTTGGAGGGGGTGAGGGGTGGATATTTTCTAGAGATAAGCTCATTTGCTGTGGTCTCTAAATGGAGAAGACTATTTGGGATAAAGGATGATGATCCTGAGTTTTTCTAATTTAAAATCTATGTCTATATTGTGAGTTCAAAAGTTCAGTACAGTTTACAGCAGTCATAAAAGGGTTGTGATGAGATGGAAAAGAATGTGAGTAAGAATACCCAGATATGTAATACTGAGAGGAAACATTCTTGCCCAGTTGCTTCTGGGAGGGTAGTTTTGTACCTACAAACATTTGGACACCAGCGACCGGCAGAAGAAGTGCTTGCCAGCAATATGAAAGTCCCATTACCCTATTAACCCTCAGTTTAAAGCTAGCTTGCCAGGAAATGTGTACAGTACTTAGTCATCTTAGACACAGTTCATTTTGAAAGTCAATTTTTTTATAGTAATTGGTGATTTTGCATGCCTTAATTTTTGGCATTTAGTATGACAGCAGCATTCTGTATTTTTAGGAAGTGCTCAGAAGCCTCCTTTTGAAAGACAGTACATTGTAATCCATTATATCTGCCCATGTTGGATAGGGAGGGTTAGCAAGCCTCCCAGGAGTGATACTGCTGCACGATCACTTGCAGCGGTGTGTTGCTTCAGAGAGAGGAAGAGAAAGGGCACCCACATCTATTTTTTTTTCAGAAAAGCTTGAAAAAAGACTCAGCTGTGAGGACTCTAAATTTTCACAGCTCAGAACCAAGGTTCTCCAGTCACTTCTAAAAGCTCAACCTTTGGGGATCCTGCAATATTTCTTCGTTCTTCTCCAATGCCTCCCAGCTCCCATAGGATATTCTCCTCTGGATTTCAAAGGAAAGCAGTAGACAGAAAAGTAAAGAGCATTCACATAGCTCTGTTTCCACTCATTCTGGAAGTCAGTCCTCAATATATTTTCACTGGAGATTGAACTTTCCAATGCGGCACAGTGCCAGGGTGTCCTACTCTGTCAAGTAGGACTATCATTCTCTCCTACCTCTGCAGGTTCAGTGTGTTAAGAGTTCACTTATGAGAACAGAGTGGGTATTTAAATTGTTTTACCTTGAGGATAGTATATCCTTGTTATAAGCAAGCCCGACAAGAAGTTTCTCAACTGATATTTTGGGGCACACAAAAGTATAACTCTCACAATCACTATGAATCAGACTCAAAAGGGTGGATTATACAAAGCACAAAGAAACATATAATTACTGCTGTACGACTTCAGTGCACTAACAATATTTTTTGTCATAGCACTTGACTGGCAAAAGCAGTAGACCTAAATGATCCTATACACAAAGTGCCAGAATACTCCCAACAAAAACAGCATCTCTACCATTTATCATGTGGTGGTGGCATGGAAAAGTAGAATAACAATTCAATTTCTTAAAAGATATTAATACACCTACTGAAATTCTTACAGCAGTATTAGAGTATTCTTATACAATACTTTTGCTCCATAATTGCTGAAACTAATAAACAGTTAGCAGAAACTCACATATATATATTTATTACTGTTTAAACTTCCTTATATACTCAGACCTGAAGACCCATGAGTAAAGTCTCTGATAAAAGCCAAAACAGACATAATCTATCAGTTGACAAAATAGGTTGCTCCTCAAGCCAGAGTAGCCATCATATGCCATACAAATGGGATGAATATCCAGCACCAGAGAGTTTGACCTTCTGGGTAGATATTCTAAGCTGCACAGTACAGACTGAGTTTCTACACTGAGTGCATAATCCTTCACTGCAGGAGAAGGAAAACAGAATATTTTGATGGTGTGCCACTAGAGACGAGGTAATTTCTCATCAAGAGCAGTGCCCATCTCTTAGTATATGACTATTTAAAAGAAATATAATATGTTTTGCCTGCCATAAAATGTTAAAATCAGTGAAGTCAATTCTTATCTCAAACACCTGAGGTTTACCCAACTATACAGCTTTAGTCTTAATGGAAACAATATGCATATTTCCTACACTCATACACATGAGAATAGACTTCTCTATCTTTCCAAATCACTGATTTATTTCCCAAATGACCAGGAAGTCTGTTTATTGACACTACGGATTTATTGTAATCTTACATACAGATTAGCACTGCTCCAAATGTAAATCACGTTGATAGATTTTCAGTGTACCGGTGTTGGTGGAACAGTAGAACACAAATGACATGAAAGGAAAACACTGAATGTGTTGTACACTTAATGTTAGAAGAAGGTAGCCTCTTCTCTTACACTCAGTCAAGATAGACGTGACAAGACTAATAGATGTATGTTATAATGGACCTTTTCTAAAGGGTAATGCATACCCTTTATTCATCTGAATCTCAGCACCCATGCTCTAGCTTCATTTTATGAAGAGCTAGGATGCAAGTTTCATTTTTTTTTCATAATGTTTCAATCTGCCATCATACTTTTACTCAGTCTTATTTTGTTGAAGGATTCAATGGTATTCTATGAGATAATATCATGAGACAGTGGAGTTGGTGGCCATTTGGGAACTTCTAGTGGTAGCTCTCTCAGTATGAATTAAATCTTTGCTCCTTGAAAAAGGCCCTAATAGCTTTCCTCACTCATATGTAGTATTGCTGCTAGTTCCTAAGCTGGTCAAGGCTGCCAAAATAATGAATATTTGGGTGAACAGCAGAGATGTTACTCACTTTAATGCCACTCTTGCAGTTGCCACGTTGATGAGGCTCTTAAACAACCCCTGTGAGCTAATCTCACAAAAATACTAAATACATTGAGAGGAAGTACAAACGCTTATTAAGATACAGAGTAAAAATTACAGCATCCACATGTCCCCAGAGCCCTGTGTGTATTTCAAGCATATTTTTTTTTAAATTCTCTGCAATATTGTGGCAAGGAGCAGAGCCAGGGGACCATGGGATGTCAGTTCATGCTGTGCTAAGCACAAGTAAAAGGACTTGGATCAACACTGAGCGTGTTCATCTGAAACCCCAAACTGAAAAACATGAAAGTCTCCCAGACTCTTTGAGAGATTTACAAGTCCTACATATGTAAGAGCATGTTTCATCTATCAAATTCTTCAAAGTAAATGACACTTTGATGCATCTTAAAATATGCATGCTAATTTGGGACAATTTTTTTAATCTCTATTCAGTTAGCTGATACTATTTTGTAGGAAGCAATGTTACTCTTCAATTTCAATCATGTAGAAATGTTAACGGTACTATCAATAAGTGCAACTTCACAAGTGTTCCTAACTTTACTACCTTGAAAATTAAGTAAAAAACAAAATAAGACAAGGCAATCTGAAATTTCCTTTCTTCAGAATTTAGAAGACCTCAATAAAACCTGCTTAGGAAGATCAGAGTTTATATCTGCTAAATCCTCTAAAAAAACATATATATTTTTTCTCCATTAGGATTTTTTAATGAATGAATTATACATCTATCTCCCCCTTACAAAAATGAAATCAACCTTTAATTCTTTAGACTTCAAGAACTTCTGAAAGAAAAATAATTCTTGATACTGGCAAAAGAAGAACAATCTAGAATAATATTATTCCAATTTTACCACCAAAACCAAAAAGAACTTTTCAAAAGCTTCAAACTTAACTCTCCTGGTCTAGTTTTAACTGCAGTTCAAGGTTTTGCATTGGCTTCTTCTGACTGAATGGAAAATAAATTGCCAATACACATTTCTTACTTAGGAAATGGTGCTTCCATCAAGTATTTCTAACTATAGTAAGCAGTTCTGTCCAATTTGAAGCCTATTTGACTTCTCCAAAATTAAACAACAGCAAAATAAACACTGTCTTCAAATCTCTTTTTGTTTACTTGCTTATAAAATTTCTTTTGAAGAGAATATCAGGAGTTTTCTTTCAAAAGTTTTCACACTGATGCAGAATAAACTCAGCTTTGAATCTGAAACCTGTTTGAAGGAGAACTTCCATTCACTATACCACTGTATTAAAAAAACAGTGTGCTCAATGCAGAGCTGAAAATTCCTTAGAAAGTCATCCTGTGGCATTATTCTACAGTGGAAAAAATGCAGAATATGAAGAAAATGGAGATAAAAAGAAAATCTCTTTCTTTTATATAGCCATGTCTCCAAACCCCTTCCACCTAACAGAAAAACCCTAGTGAGAAACAGCTAATAGCATTTTTAAGTAATCATTACTCACTATAATCCCAAAAGATTTTTGTGGGCATCTGGTAGTCATTAACAGGATTAAATTTATCAGACAAGTCATTTTGCTTAATTAGGTGGCTAACTGGCAAGGCCGTCCTACAGAAAAGTACTGAAATCATCGACAAATAGCCTCAAAAAGACCTTGTTTGAACAGGCAAAGCTGTTTTATCACTGTTTTTCTGAGCATTGCTAAACAATACATTGTATCCTTAACAGGTGAGTTGTTCTGTTTCCACAGTTATCAGATACAGTTATCAGTGTAAAACAGGCTACAGATTTTTAACTAAAGGCAGTTGTATATTTCTTTACCTTGAATTGAACAGAGAAGCCTAATCTATAATATTATGTGCAAAGAGTTCCTGCTTGTGGTATTCAGTCTTCATTTTCAAGGGATAAAGTATCCCAACACTGCACTTGAAATGTGTTTTTATAATCATTAACATGACATAGGAGAGAGGCAGTGATTATTCACATGAATCACGTGCCAAGTGCTATTTACAGGCAGATAGGCTTTTTGAACCAATTTTAATTTAACATTCTGAAATTCATAAATGGAAAAATTCTAATAATTTCTTTGCAAAGATCTATGGGATGCAACTGTACTCCACTGTTTGAATTAATACCCTTTTTTTTCCCTCAAGATTTTCTCCAGAGACTTTCACACTTAGTGACATGCAGGTTTCCCTAATGTAAATGGACAAAAGGCAGAATGTAGCACTCTGATCTAATTAACATAAGATCAATGTACAAGGAGAGAAGACTAAACCATGGAAAAGAAAAGAATAAGTAAATGATTTTTTAGGACGTCCAAATAGCATTGAGAAATCCTGAAGTGTCTTTAACTTATCAGAGGCATCCTCTATAAAAGGCTGTAGATAGCCCAAGGTCCCTCTTTTCTCATAGTATCCTTTCAGTCATCCTCATTCCATCCAGAACGATGAACAATTTTGTCAAAGAGTGGTGCTGAAGAAAAGGGTTTTCTTCAGCATCAGTCCTCAATGACTCCTTGTTTCTAGCTTGTTCTTAAAGAGAGGCCACTGCAGTCTATAAATCAGCATTTTCATTCCTCCAAGAGCTTAGGATGCTATCTCAGCGCAGCCCTACATCAACAGCTTTCCTTTCTTATTTCTTTGTGTAGTCTTTTGAGTTCCTCTCTCTAGTCCACCTCATTAGGATGCCTGTTATGAATAAGAACATTTATATTTATGGTGCCCTCTGTTTTATTTTATCTCCCTCAAACCCAAATCTAATGAATAAGACTACTGAGGTTACAGCAGCCTTGCCCTTCCCTCCTCTTCATGGTTTAAATAAATACTTGTTTGTGCCTTTTCTTGCAACAACATCTCCAGCTGTAGCCATTTTCTGCAAGAAAAGTCCCTCAAGGTCAACCAAAGTGGATTCTGCGTTTCTGAGGCAAGAGTTCTATTTTCAAGGTACTATGTGTTTCAGGACTCACTCAGCTTTACAACCAGATTATGCTGTCAATGTCAGGACAACAAAACTCGTGTATTATGTGTCAGGTTACTGTGAGCAACTTAATTCCAGTCACTGTGATTCTATAGAGAGGGGCAAATCTCTGTGCTTGTCTGTATCACATGAGTGGACAGGCAGTGCAGTCTTGGTGCAGACACATGTATCACCTGCAAAGGAACTCCTCGGGAGCAAGATTTTTAGTTAGTCCAGATTCCTGACAAAATATGTAGGAATGCCACCCTAATGCTATGAGACAAAATTCAGTGATATTGTAACACTGATTACTATTTTACAGAGATTTTTCTCGCTTAAGGAGTATTTTGGGTGTTATTTTCTCCCAAAGCACGACACTATCAGACAGAAAAGCAAGCAGGTTTTCCTCACACAGCTCATTACTAAACATCCGCAAGTTGCTGCTAAGTCACTTAGTCAAAAAATGTTCAGCGTGAGGACTGTTATCATCCATTTGAATGTCTCTAGTACCCACTTATAACTCTGCCTATAAAGAATGTAGGTGGCCAAACTTGACACAAATACTATCACTGGTGGGTGAAAAACATATTTTTGAGTGCAATGAAAACCTTTCAAGACACTCTATTTTCTGGTATATTAGGAAGACTTAAGTCTAGCAAATTAATAAGTTTCTCCCATCAGACTCCATGTGCTCTGAGCCCCGTTTCCAATTCCCAGAAGTTGTTGGGATCCTAACTCCTGGCAAAATCAAATAAATGAAAAGCTGGATCATGACAGATGGAGAACTAACCCCTCTGAGCATCTAAGCCTTGGTCTCTGGTCTGTATTCCGATTAATCAGAAGAAGTCTCACTGAAAGCTGTAGGGATACTAGCAACCACTCCTAAAAGACACCCCTCCACTTCTGTCTTGTACCAGCACTAGCAGTCACTCAAGTGTATGATGGAGCACATCAGAGAGATGAGCTGGCTGACAAAGTCTCTTTTTCCTAGAGTTAATTTTCAGCTGCAGCAGTTCCCTGATCAAATTCACCTTGTGGCTGAAGTCAAGAGCGTCCAAGGTTAGTGAGCAGAATGGGGCCCTCCTCTTTGTTCACACCACTGCACCATGAACACCACTTCAGGTCTATGTCTCCCCTCTAAGGTAACAAAGAAATTATAGTTCATATTTTTAAGGGATAGAAAGTGGAAAGATGTGTTTTTATTACTTTGAGCACATGAGATCTCAAAATCATAAAGAACGTATTACTGCAAGAAGTTACAGCTAAATTCATTGCTGAAAAAAAAAGGCACATATACTACTTGAACTTACCAGAATCCAAAGAGTGCAGAGAAACAGACATGCATTCTCTAGTTCCTCATTTAATTTAATAAACATGTGAAATTAACCAAACCTTCTGGTTCCTTTTTTCACTAAACACATAACATGAAAGACATAACCCATGACTGTGTTTCATTAATGTACCCTTCATTTCATTAATTGTGTAATCCTATGATTTTTATTTTTCAAATTTTTTTTGCAAAAATAAATTAGAATGAACTCTTACCATAAGGGGGAGAGATATATATCGTATCTGGAAATAAATCTTCAAGAACAATTATTTTTACCTGTTTATACCTATATATAAATATATGTTTAGTATAACTCTAGTTAGTATAAATATATATATATATTTAGTATAACTCTAGTTAATATAAATTGTATGCAGTGTTTGGCAGAACAGGTAATTCTTTGTTTTGCTGTCTCAGCGTTTTCCATTCATATGAGTTATCCTCACTAAACTAAATTTGCATTCAGCTAGGTACAGTCAGGTACAGTTGGATGCAAACTGACATGCATGCAGTTGGAATCAATCAAGTAAATTACACCACATAGTTCTATTTACAAGACAGTTAACTAAAATCAAACTTTTCGATATTTTTTATGGAGGACTACAATTTTCATATATTCAGAGAGCAGAGAAAACTGATTGAAGCAAGAGCACTGTGTATCTACACTCAGTGCACCTTAGTATCATCTTAATATTCTGATCCAAACCTGCAGTAGACTGGCAAACATCATCAAGGCAACTAAAAATAACATCGGTGGAGGCTTCTACTTCATGCCCCAACTCATTATTGGCAGCGCTGGGCTTACTCCCTTTCATTTTAGCAGGCATATCACCTGACATGCATGCACACACACACAGAAAGAGATAGATTTCAAGGCTATCAGATACACTTTTGTAGTGCATGAGGTGTTTACAGAAAGGGTAAAAGCTTGCTAGTGTTCTCTACAGTTTACAACATATTTTCATTTACAAGGATTAAACAACCAAGAATGTAAATTACATCGTTATAAATAACTGCTTGACATTAAATCATTGTAATTATAAATGATTTGGTGTTATTGCATTCATTTTTGAGATTTTCTGAATTATTTTCCTGAGTACTTTTCATTAGCCTAGACTCAAACTGTTTAGACATTCAACAATTAATTACTGTAACTATGTTCCTTAAACCTACACCAGCACACCAGTCTTTTGCTACAAAAGTCTGGTAGTTATGAGCTGACCCTTTTTCGTTATCCTAAGTAGCAATATTTGCAATGTATTTTTAATAAACTTGCTTAAAACAGAGTCAGACTGAGTCCTGTATTAATTCTAGGATGTTTTCACATAAGAATCTTCATTTTATGGATCATCATTTTGTGTTATAGTATTTACTGATGAAAAAAATTGTCATGACTTGAGGTGGAACTTCAAACTAAAGAAGTCTTTGCATGAATAAGAATAAAGCTGTCTGTTTGTTCTCACATTAAGCCTTGGGATATGGTACTCCTCTACCAACCAACAACAAGAAGGAAAGATAAAATGAGCTGAAAATATTTCATGAATCAAAAAGCAGGAGCTGCATTAGAAGGACTGCAGACAGCTCTAGTTTCCAGACTGATCCAAGACAAAAACTACATGCACAGACTCAACAACAAACCTTTTTTATTTTTTTTTTAAGGTTTAAAAAATATATATATATATGAACATCTATGTTTGCATCCTACACATCTCTCCTGTGCTTCTGAGGCATAAGCTACAGGCAGACAGCGGCAGTATAATTGGAACTGTTGTGAACAGTATGATACTGCCACAATGTCCTGGGGGTCAGCATGGATCAGAGAGGCCTGTTATTGTGAAACAACAGAGATCCTACTTGCTTGAAATTGTATGAGCAAGGACAGGGAGAAAATTTACTGCTATTCTTGCCAGCCCTGAGAAGTTTAGAGCTTATGAACCTAAGGACACAATCAGACAAGGGGAGTTCAACCATAGCTGATGTTGTTCAGTTGGCTTGACATGTGTCAGACTGGTACTCCTAGGATGCTGAGGGGGAAAACAGAAAATATAATGAGCAAAGCATATTCCTCCCCGCCACCATCATGTATAGAAATAGGTTTCTGGTGGCCTAAATGAGGATGTGGTAAGGTTTTTCTGCTGTTGGTGAGCATATAGGCTGACCGGTGATGTTGGCAGAACTACAGATTATTGACAGATGGAGATCAGACACTCACTGATATTACTGAATGCACAATACTTTGATCAAAGAGCAATCCGCCACATAATAGCAAAATATTTTTAAAAGGATATGATTATAAAAATTAACACAAAGTTTTATATTAATATATGGGAACATATTAGTGATTTTTTTTTTGAAAAATACCACTTTGCAACATACAGAGCTGTAATTTATACCCTTACTTTTTTTGTTTTCTTGTCCTTTTCTTCAATCTAGTAAAATAAATTCATTTTAAACTGAAATATTACCCCTATTTTATTTAACATAGATAAACATAAGTCTTAAAATAGAAGCATGGTTCTACTGCAAAGTTAAATCTCTATTCTTTTTTTACCTGAAAGATGTGAGGAGATGGTATTATACCCAGCCTACTGAAATCAACAGAATTCTGCCTTTAATAGGCCTTCAATAAAGTTCTACAAAATAATTCATAGTTTCAGAATGAATTTCTTGTGAAAAGCACTGATCAGCTAGAAATACTGAATAAACTGAAAAGCTCCTTATGGTAGGTGTCCTTGTTACACATTTCTATAGCACCAAACATGAAGGAACTTCTGAATATTGAATGAAATAAGTGAAAAGTAAGCATATAAAAATCTCTGAAGCTTTTGACCTTCTACAAAAAAAAAAAAATCTTCTTCAGATAGCCATGCTTCCTAGTTGATCCACTTCACTATTTTTCAAAGCACGGAAATGGACTATTTTTCAGTCCATTCACTAATCACTCAAAAATTACCATTCAATTACAAATATCATACTCATATTTTAATAACGCTTGATCCCAACAGGAGAAAAAAATGTTTTTTTTTTTCTTAACATATGTCGTTCAAGGATTTGTATTGAGGGAAGAGGAGGTATAACTGCTTTGAAGAGAACA
This sequence comes from Nothocercus nigrocapillus, assembly GCA_013398345.1. Taxonomy (NCBI): domain Eukaryota; kingdom Metazoa; phylum Chordata; class Aves; order Tinamiformes; family Tinamidae; genus Nothocercus; species Nothocercus nigrocapillus. The sequence continues at coordinate 369,075 of WBNA01000282.1, read as the reverse complement.
AAGAAGGTTTGAGCCTATGTTTAATTTCTGCACCTAGGTTATAAGCCAATGAAAAACTAAACCAGCAATGAAGATGGTAACAGATGTAACAGACACATTAAAGAATAGACCCAGCACTACCAGGCACTTCTGAGATTAACGACTGATATTTTCATTTACAAATATTCATGTCACTTTCTAGATTGTTTGCCTTATTTACTTCTTTGGCAGTAATGCATCACATATGCTATAAGGTAATCCTTCTCTCAGCACTTATCAATGAACTATGAAATAGTATTAAATAGAATTAATTAGAAGTTTTAATGAATCATGTCTGTCCTCATTTATAATACAATGTAATTTTCAAGGAGTGATTAATTATGATCCACAGATGAGTGAACGGTTAATGTAGTTTGTTAACCTTACTAAATAACTACAGTACACAGTGCAAGTTAGTTCTCCTCCATTATTAGCACATACTTATATGCCTGCCATTGCTTTAAGTGAAAGAGGAGATTTTCATGGCTCTGCCACTAAGATGCAGAATCAGCTAGCTGTTAACCTTCCTCCCTCTATTATTTTGCAGATTCTGACAGACCAATACCTTTTCCCCCTCTTTCCTCCCCCTTCCAACCCTAATTTTCAAAGCAGCTGGAAGTCATATGCCAAAAATCCTCCCTTTCACCCATATAAATTTGTGTGCATAATTCCCTGTACCACTTAGCCCATTTAATATTTTATCTAACTCTCTGAAATTCTCAGCATGTTGTATTACTGTAACTATAATTTCAGTATTTGCTTTACTTCACTGCCCCTATCTTAAATATGACCTGGTTTCCTAGATCAGACCTACTAATCACCACCGGTCACTGATGACACAACTAGCTTTCAAATTTTCAAATCAAAACACAGTTCTCCAAAAGACTGGGCAGTAGAACTGGAGATTTTTTTTGTAAGAAGGGGCATATTGGATCAAAGGATTTGCTCAAAGCCATAGCCAACCCTTCAAAGGACCAGCTTTTTCCAAAAAACAGATTAACAGCCTCTGCCACGACAGATCACATTATTCTCCTATTTTCCCATAGTATTTCACATCCTAATTTTAAGTTGCTGTCCAACATGGTCAAGAAATTAAAGTGAACCACAAAAAAGATATTGTAGGTGTCAGTGCTTTCACAGGACTTCTGAGTGTAAGGGAGAGTTCAGGAAATACAATGTTTATATGATGCAATAATCTGAGATAACCCCATGCAGACATGGATGGTTAGAGTTTATGGTATACACTGTTGCCAGGTGAGACCGTATTATCTGTCTCCTGGCATCTAAAGTTAAAATTGCAATCACATTTTCCTAAGCAACTGAAGATAATTCTAAAAGTACATCTATTATTACCCTTATGAGATAAATTTATGTTCTATGAAAAACATTTATCATTGAATTTACTGTTTGTCCATTTGCCTATGGGATATATCACGTCTCATAAAAAATATATATATTTTTTTAAATTTATATTTTAAAAATTTATTATAGCCACTGGACACAGATTTCCACTGCATACTTTATACAATCAGGGTAGCTATCAATAGCCACCTTTACTCAAAAGCTTATGGCAAAACCTCCTTTATATTTTCTCCCTATCCTCACAACGAAAACAGTGGGAAACAACAATGATGAGACATTTCTGAAGAGGTCCCAGCATCTAGCTCTCAGAAGGCACTATGATGTGTATCATGGAAAAAAATAAGATGGCTAAGAGGATCAAAGGCATAAAGTTAAAAAAAAAAAAAAAAAGGTTTTTATGTAGCATTAGCAGCAGGCATCGTATAAATATGCTGTGCACAGAAGGCAGGTGGTGCATACATCCTGTACATTGCACAGAAGGGCTTTGCCAGCTGGCAGTTGCATGATTGGTGTCCTTCCACTGCTATGTAAGTCACTGTGCTCAGCCTGGAGCCCTGCAACCAGCTGCTTACATCCTCATCATTTGGCACCCCACACTGGTTCTAGGGTCCTCAGACATCTTTCTGCTCTTCACTCACAGACAGCAAGTCCTACAATCTGTTTCAGCTACACTTCCCACCTACCCACCACTCAGTCCTGAGCTGCCCAGAGAAAAATACCTCTGCATTTCAGAATCTGTCAAAATCAAAACTTTCTGACAAATTCCCTCAGTTTCCAGAGAGGATTTCTCATTGATAAGAAAGGTACTGCTAAGATTGATAGCGTGGAAAGGAGACACAGCCTCACAACCTAACTGTAATCAACCAGATGACAGCAGCTGGGAAATAACAGTTTAAAGCATCCAGGGCACACACTTCAATTTGTGGCACATTTGTCATTTTTCCAAATAATTTTTGAGAAGGTTCATTTTCTATGCCACTTGTAGAAGATGCTCTGGAGACAGTAACAACTCCACTTTTTAAAACAACTTTTAAATAAGGTACACCTCAAAACCAGAACCAACACTCGAAAGTGCTCGAGAAGCATCTGCGGTCTCAGATGTTTCAGCCAAATTTGACCTCAGATCATCCTCTTGACATACAGATTCTTTCTACCACAGTGGAGGTAGAAATCTTACCTCTCACAAATTCAAATGCCTATCTCAAGATGCAGTCGGCTCTATAGACTTGAGCCCTTCCTCAAGCTAAGCTTTATGGGCATAAGGTACCCACCTTCTTATAGAACTGTTCAGACATGGAGGCATGAAACAAAATGCATGAATGCTCTGGCACACAAAACCCAAACTTTTACCTCCATATGTCCCAAAGTAATACCACCACATACATGGGGCAATCCCAGACAGTCATTAATGCCCTATTTTCCTATCTGAAAGGAAAAGAGGATGAAGGAAGCTGAATTTCTTCTCATCAACATTTCACTGAATAAATTAGCTGTTCCTTCTTTTTCTTCTCTTCTTTTTGAGGTAACATGCTAGCTACCACTAGCAGACTGTAAGAGAAAAAAAGCGTAACTTGAATTTCCTAACAAGCAAGCTGATCTGCTTTCACAGTAAGACAAAATTGGCTCTTCCTCATTCATCTCTGAATTTATAACTGTTATCAAATTTGTTAAGAATTAACTTATTTGACATAAGTGACATGCTTTGCTGTTTCTTCTGGATTATTACTTTCTTCGTGTACAAACAGAATTCATGCCAACAGAGACTTAGCACAATAACCGCAAACAGAGCAGATGAGGATTTAGTCCAAAAAACCCACAACATAAACCATTCAATGGACCGGACCTAAATTCAAAGACTCTGCTATGCTCTTCATGCTGCAGCTCAGCCAATACCACCATATTTTATTACTTTTATATATATTTTATGATGATACTTTAATACAGATGGGACACTGCATGCTAACTGCTCAGATATCTGCCCACATGTCATAGGCTTAGTATCACAGGAAACATTTTAATGAGATTAAATTTTTCACAACCTCAGATAACGAAGAAGAAAATATAGGTTAAGTGAACAAGGAGTCACAGTGGCTTAGGTTACTTGTTGACAATACATGTCTTTCAAAAATGAATGAGAAAACGTTGGTTTTCATTTACATCCATGCTTCAAACTTAGTTAAAGATTATACATATTGGGAAAAAGGTAGATTCCCATTCAAAGTTGTTTCCATGTTGCTTGACATCAGACAATTAAAATAAACTTCTAGGAAGTTTATTTTCCTCACTTGATTAGTTATAGATAATAATTCTTTTAAAATAACGAAAAATAGTTACAAAGAAAAGGATTTCTGGGAGGAAACAGCAGCTTATACTTCTTCAGTCTCTTTTTTTCTGCTCTTTCTTAGTCCAACACTCAATAAATATAACTCTTAAAAGTGTTTTTATTCATTCTCTGTCCGTATTTGCCCTCTTTCCTCTTTGATGCTATAATGCTCCAGGGGGAAAAATCACTTTTAAGTTGTCTTTTTTATTCAACACCTTCCCCATCTCTTCTACTAGTCTCTTTGACACTTGGTCTTGACACTGACATGAATGAGAAATACACAAAAATCCTATTCAGCATGAGATCATCTTGTACTGACAACATTCAAAAAGCTGCACTGCAGTCTCAGTTCACTCTTTTCGTTCAGTGCTTATATCATTAAAACTCAATGCCCCTGCAAGACACACATTTTCCTACATACTATGATTTTTTTTATCAAAAAAAGATGATAGTCAACTATCAAGTTGACTAACATATGCCTCTCCTCCAGCCTGAAAATCTTTAAAATAGAGCCAGAGAAATGCACTGAAGTGCATTCAGAAATTTTTAAAGGAAGTTGCGTACTATCAACTTTCACTTTCACTATAATTCTCCCCAATATCATCTCCATCTCTCATCTTCTATCATCTCCAAGATTTCAGTTATTTTCAGCTCAAGGACTTAATGTGATTTCTATATCTTTAATCAGCCCAGTGTTTGTTCCTCAAATGAACTTACCCAGTCTCCAGTCGAGACCACACACAGAAAATATTAGCATTCACATTCCTCAGCAAGGAGTTCCAAGGTCTGTGACATACTGCAGGAAGAAGTGTTTCCTTTCTTTTCATCCTGAACTTAATGCTTGCTAATTTTATTTGATAATCTTAGTGCTTACTGAAGGACGGAGAAAACTGTCACTGTATCCTCTCCATGCTACTTATGATTTTGAAGCTTTATCATACCATTTGGATAACTGAAATCTCATACTGAAGAACCCCATTTTACTTGGTTGTTTGTTATACAGAAGATCATAGAATCATAGAATACTTAAGGTTGGAAGGGACCTCCAGAGATCATCTAGTCCAACCCCCCTGCACATGCAGGGTCACCTAGAGCACGTGGCTCAGGACTGCATCCAAGCGGGTCTTGAAAATCTCCAGAGAAGGAGACTCCACAACCTCCCTGGGCAGCCTGTGCCAGGGCTCTGTCACCCTCACTGGCAAGAAATTT
>WBNA01000282.1:342011-362286 GCA_013398345.1 Nothocercus nigrocapillus | reverse complement strand
ACTAAAATCCAGAAGTCTTATCCCATCAACAAAGATATGCCTGCTATACTCCCACTTCACCATATGCCTGCAGAACTGGCTGGGAATGGTCTAAACAAAAGATTTCTCCGCACTCCCTCAAGTTCTCCTATCTAAGCCAGTTCCTCTCAAGAATTATCTAACCCAATCACACTTAAAGTCACATATGCTTATTTTGAACCGAGTAGTAATATCTTGCTGACATTATCTTGGGAGTAGATTCTAAACAGCAAATATACAGATGTTTACACTCCATAACCATGCAAAACACAGTCAAATTTGTCTGGTCTCATATTCAGTTGAAAAATGACTATTTTACAATGGCATTCAGTCTGCCAAACCAGGCAAAAAATATTCCACCTTTGCAGTGTTTTTCAGTGATCAATAGACTTCCTAAAGGTGGAGAAATATTCCTTCTACTTCATGAATAAAGAAATAAAGGTAGAATTGTTTTTTAAATGCTCTCCCCATTCAAAAATATGTAGTTTACAGGCCTGTGACACTGAAAATTATTAGGTTCTATGTGACTGGGCAAAAAAATCATTTAGCATTCATCACGGACATCTTTGCAGTGGCTATAGAAGATGGAAGATGCAAGAGGGCCAACAAGATCCATCTCCCCAGCACTCTCAAGCATTTACTTGGCTTACATGCTAGGCGTATCATCATTTGTCTGTAAATGATGCACTCAGAGTCACACAGGCACTTTGTCTCAGAGGCTAGGATAGAAACCAAACCTCCTGACAATATGCTCTTATAAAAAGAGCATCCTGCTTGTTCAGATTCTGTATATTGCACATTTGGAGGCATAAATTGTCACTTTAAGTGTGCAAAACTAGCATTTGATATTTCTAAATGCCTCTTTGGGCACTTGATTTCAAGGCATGCACATTATGTTTAGATGTCCATTTTTGAAAGTTGAGCGCTCAATCACTTTTTCATTCATTACTTGACTTTCACTTTTTTTTTTTTTTTTTTTTTTTTTTTTTTTTTTTTTTTCCACAGAGGAGAGATGGATGGATACAGGTACAGTGTATATTTCCTCCAGAGAGTGATAATTCTGGGCCTAATCTTACAGCATCAGCAAATCAGCCTTGTTTTATTGCTGTGCTGAGACATCACTCCCACAAGCACTGCTTTTGAGGAGTTGGTAATTCCTGAAATGATACAATTCAGCATTGGGGCACCTGACCATTCATAGAAAGAATGGAAATTAAAAATATTCAGCCTACCCATGAGTCCTCTAACTCCCCAGTCTTTGGAGGAATACCAGTTGCAACTCTAAAGTGTATGAAAACAGTCACTTTCATGCAGCTTTGAGAATCCTCAACACTGTCTAACTTTCCTCGTATATACAGACGGAAATTTCTTTAGCATGGTACCTTCCAGTATGAAAATCACAATGTCTTTATACATTCATATTCCAAAATAACAAGGTGACCGCATACTACAGACTTTTCCAAAAAATAGAACTTTCACTGAACATGAAGTATACTCTGCCCATATTTATCTCAGTGTTTAGCATTTTAAGACATTTTTAAATGCTGTCATACACAATAAGTTATCCTTCATTTCACATTGTAAATCAAAACTGGCATCTAAAATGATTCTATCTGTCGTAGACATATCTTAATCACTGTATCACTGAGCAACCTTGAAGTGTCACCAAAAGGAGCACTTCCTCAAAGGAGTTCATTTATTTAACAGAAGGACAGAATAAGGGAATGGCAGCTCATTAAAAAAAAGCAGAGCTATGAAAAAAAATTACTTAAAAAAAAAACCTTAAATTAGTATTTTTAATACTTCACATACTCCCATTGTTGCTTTCACTTTGAGATGTTCTGCATTAACAGACTGAAGGTAGAAACAGAAGTGAAAGTGCCAGCACCTCTATCTGAGTACTTTGAAAGAGAGAAAAATTATTTCAAGTAATACTTGAAAGACGGATGTTTTAGCCCTTTCTCATAAATACAAGGGAGAAAACTCTACTGTTTCAAATTCCATTGTGTAGCAAATTGACAGACTTACCTTTGGCAGTACCTGCTGAACACTGTTTGATGCACTTTATACTGTGCTGCTTCTCTAATTCCTGAAGATTACGGCCTTCCTCCACAATGTTCATAAATGATTCATTACACTGCTCTGTACTATACATACAAATGAAATACATGGAAGAAAGTTTCACAGAGGAAATTTTGGAAATAACATACTCTCTGAAAGTATATCTCCACCTTCAAATGTTAATCTTTGCAATCATTAAGCTGAAATGTTCTGCAATAATAAACACTTCATAGATATTGCTAGACTGCATGATCACAAACTATCACACCTTGAATTACAAATATATTATAGTGTGCTTTAAAAGCTAACACAAATAAAACATAGGCATGCTGTCAGTGCCATAAAGAACTTAATTCACTTTTCTAGTTGGGTCTGTGCAAAATATAAGCAACATTTACTCAGTTCCTCATCCCATTACTTTTTTCGAACAGCCTTAAAGGAAAGGAGTTCCCTATTTGAAAATCCTAATATCAAGAAGTAAAATTTAAAAAAAAAAAAAAAATTGTATGTATGACATGGAATGGTGATCGAGGAAAAAATCTTTTAAAATAATCCTCAATTTAGTAAATCAGTGTCTTATATGTGAGAAAATTCCATAGTATAACAAGGTTAGCCTAAGAAATTTCTTGGTCAGGTTTTTTTCAGGTAAGTTTAGCTCTAGCTAGCATCACACTTTTTCTTCTACTTTTTTGTCCAGATTAGCAGGCAAAAACCAACACCTTTCCAGGAAAATAAAGGCTCCTTGGGGAGCCTAACACAGATCCCACGGTAGCCCCCAGCCCTGAACCTTTTGTCTCCTGCAGTATGCCCTGTTCCTTCACTAGTTCTCCCATGCTCTCCCTGTCGCAGAATATGAAGTCCCAGAACAGGACCAGGCCCAGCAGGATGGCTGAGGGCAGCTGAGCCCTCACTGTGAACATCACATCAGTGGGATGATGGATGATTCATGCCCAACATTAGCCCCACGCTGGATTCAAGCACAAAAAGTCCAGGACAGTGCCTTCACCTATAAATACTGGAAGACAACAGAAGTTTGTATTTCTCTTTCTCCCTCTTTATTTGCTAAAATAGCTGACTTTAATCCATGAATATACAGGGACTCTGATGTTGTTGTAGAGACTGAGAAATTTTCCATCTGAACAGACAAGACAAAAAGCTTGTGTACTTGGACTTCCCCTTAGGTGACTATACCTTGACATTAAGCTTAAACAAAATGAGAAGAAAGATAAGTATTTAAGTCCTTGCCTAAATGAGAATATGAAGTCATTTTTATACACCTGCTTAGTCAACTTCAAACAACCGTATACATGGGCCTTGCAAAATATTCAAAATTTACAAAGGTAGACATACGCCTAACTAAAATATTTTTGCACTTACTTGGTAAAATCCTTTTTTTGGTTTATATTTTCTCTTGCATTTTCTTTTGCTTAATCTGGCTGAAAGTAGAGCAATTAAGTTGTGACTCAGTGTTTGTATAGTCTAGATTTAAACAGAAGACAGCAAAAGCTATTTTTTTCCCTTAGCAAAGTGGATTTTTTATAATAGCTTATATATTCAAAGATATTAAGGCAGATAGGGTTAGCCAAGCACTGATACATTTTTTTTTTTTTGCTGAGGTTGAATGATTCGAACAGAACCATCATTAGGTGGAAGACCTTCACAACTGATTATATTACTTTCAGTGAAGTCAAAAGATTTGTTCATAAATAATTTCTTTGTGTTTGTGTGTGTGGTATGCATGTGTTATTCTTAAAAGGCAAAGAGATTCTATCCTGAAATACATGCCAGATACTTTGCCTTCTTATCCTATTAATATCAAGGTAACATAGATGATGACAGTTTCTTTCATTGATTCATAATTTATATCCACGCTAAAGGGGTATCTGATCAAATGAGTTATGCATATTCCACTCTTTATTTTCTAAAGTAGCTAGTTTATACAGCCACCAGAATAAAACTGCATTTCATTTCTTATCACTAGAGGGTTTAGAAAACATGATTCCTTGAAAAATAAGATTCTCAAAGTGCTGCTGGTGACCACAGAAGATCAATTTGAACAGAACTTTGTGGCACTATGTTACTGTTTATGGCCTGGTTATATTAATAATCAGCATCCTCTGGCAATACACTCTATCTCTCAGGTGTTAAACTTAGTAAACACACTTTTGAACTTATGAGATCCCATCTGAAAATGTAATTCAATAATTAAATAAAGCCAGCACAGAATAACCTATTGGCGTGAACAGGATACATCAGTCAGAAAGGGAAAAAAAAAACTTAAGTCAGATGGAAGAATTTCATTAAAGCAAAGGAAATAATATCTGTGGCATGAAGCTCAATCTGTGAAGAGCTCAAACCACAGGATTCCTGTTAAAGAAAGGCTGCTGCTGAGACACATCAAAAGATCATCTTTATTGAAGAACAATTGCATGACCTAGTTTCCTGGTCAGCAGCAAGATCTTGCAGAAACTTCAGGAGCTGATAAAAAGCTCTGTAAATTTAGCATGTGTACTTTTATCTTGACTCTAGAAAGCAGGAGGGATTTTGAAAGAATTTCTGCTATCCTGCCATTTAATTTTACAAATCATGTAAGCTTATGGATGAAGGAAGAAACAAAAGTAAAATAAACTATATATTCATAAAAATTTACTATATTAGATAGAGGATGTTTAAAGATCAAATTGGAATCTGATAATATTTTTCTGTCTATTGCAGATTCAAAATACAGTAAAATAAGGGAAATGTGGTTTGCCCAGGAGCTTCTATTTACTGCTTGCATTTTAGGAGATACTCTCCCCCTTAGTTCTGTTTTTTCTTGGAACAGCTGGTAAGAGTTTATAAGCGCCTAAACAGGACACAATTCCTAATTCTGATAAACATCAGAAAATCTGAAAATAAAGCCCCTAAGGCAGGCTTAAAAGATGCAACAAAAGACTGGATTATCCAAAAGGCATCTATGAAAAGGTTATGTAATGAAGCAGACAAAAACAACCTGTATTTTTAATAGGCAGAGCCAATAAACAAAAGAATTAAAAACAGTTCAAGATAAAATAAATGATAATGACAAAATGATAATTATAAATAAAAAAAGAAAATAAAGCTAATACATTTTTTTCAGTTCCTTGGTTTTCTATCTGCAGAGATAGTACTGAAAAAAGAAGATCTCCTAAAAAAACCCAAAAAAAAATGCAAAATTTTTGGTTTTATCTTGATATTTTGTCCTGTATTGCAGCCCAGCATTCACTTACTTTCTCTCTAAGACTAGTCTCCAAGAGTAGTTCCAGTTATGACAATGCCACCTAACACCTCAGAAGTTTAAGGCTCAGGATAATGAATACTGTTCTAACTAGGGATGCATACTGTATCTGTGTGATTAGTGAGACAGAAGATAAAAACTGGAATATGTTCTTTAAAGTGAACAATTTAATTCCTAGAAAGATGTTACTTATCTTGACAAAATGAATGCTGATCTAAACTGAATGTTCATAAATTGCACCTTTTTGGTCTAGTTTCCTTCTGAGTAAATCTATCATTTAAAGTAAAAAAGTCAAGAAAACCTCTCTTCTTTTGGCCCTCTATATTCTATCTTTTGCAGGAAACCACAAAGCTTTGAAGGCAGACTGGTTTTGCTCTGAAAGATTTGGGACTGATCATAGCTTGTGCCTAGACAAAACAAGATTCTACCAGGAAGCTTCATAAAAATACTAAAAGAAAGAACAGCTCTTCCAGACATGCCACCTGTGGACCAACAGCCATTTTCAGTAAAAGGAAAATGTCATATCACAAAGAAAAAAGAAAGAAGTGAGATTTGTCTTCCTGCTGTTCTATTCTTTTTTTCCGCATAGCAGTAGTTCACTTCTCTCCATCACTGCCACCTGATAACTGGCTTGGCTGTTTCTGAAGCCACAGCCTCTTACTTGCCCCCTCTGTTGCAACTTTTTCCATCATCTCAAAAGACACAAGAACATTTCCACTCTGTATTCCTTACAGACACGTTTTATTGCCCACGCCTCTTCTTGCTGAATTCTGCCCTAGACTCTCTTCCTGTTGCTATTCTAAATATTTTAAGAGGCATTCCAGACTCTGTTTTTATCCCACTTTTCTCCAGTTCTAGTCACTCATGCATTACCTTACCTTTTGTTTTCAGACTATGGTCTTTCCCACTCATAAAGCACTGGCTTTGGTATGTAAAACTAACCTTTGTGCCTGTGAAATGACAGGCCTTCTTGGGAGAGCAAAATACAAAACAGATTTCTATGCCAATTTTTCAGCGTAAAGTGAACATGACTGGCATGAAGCACGTAAAGTCTTGTATATATGAAGCACATAAAGACACATGTATACACACACCTGCACACATGCAATGCACATACTCTGCTTCAACAACCCCTTTCATCCCTGTCTCATGTGATTCATATCTGGATATACTACTGCTTCATGCATCACATTTCATGTATTTCACTCAGCCTTATATATTTCAGGCCTGTAATGAAGAAAACGGGCTTTGAAAACTACAAGTAGAGTCAAGCTTTATCCATTCTATTTGTTCAGCTGTTGCCAGAAAATCAAGATCCAGCTTACTGAACATAAGCTATATAAAAAGAAGACAGAAATGTGGGATTTTACCATCTGTTTATTTTTGCTGTTCATTTTTTTTCTTTCGTTTTTTTGTCCTCATATATTTTCACCTATCTATTCAAAGATCCCCATCAGTCCCTGCTGCTGAGTCAGTTAAATCAGCATATCCCTAGGTTAAATTGTTTAGTTAAGTTTCAGTTCTGTCATGCTTTGCTGTGCGTTCACTTTCCCCATGCAAGCCCAGTTTCTAAGTTACATCTTTTAGACTGACAAACACATACAAAGCATTAGAGGATATTTGGAACCCAGAATTAGACAGCAGACCAATACAGTATCTGTGGTCAGAGATTTGACTTAAGAGGAGTCATGAGGTGGGGAATTTTTCAATTGCTTATCCCTCACATAAGAAAAGTAAATGTGGAGGTGGTAGACAAAAGAAGAAAAACTTCTGGGCAATTATTAGGATTTTCTTGAGATGGAATAGATGGAGTGAAATTCTGAGTATAGAGCATGCTTTTTACAAGCTACTCAAAAACTTTAAAGCATACTCTATATATGAATATACATTACCCATCTTTCCTCGCTGCTCCACAGAGGACCTGACATGTTTTGAACACCCAACATTACTCTTCCTAGAATGTTAGTTCAGGAAGCTCATGTGTTTGTTTTGACTCCCTGCCTGTTAGCCACGGCAGTCCCATTAGAGACTGGTAAAAGGCATGGTGCCACCAGTGCTTACCATGATGGTGGTAGCTCAGTCCTCCTGACCAGGAGAACTTGCACTCTCCAAGGAACTAAAAATATTTTTCTGGCAGCCCCAGATGGCCAGGACTGCCGGTTTCAGAATCCAATTCAGGGAGAACACAACTTTCATAGGTACCATAACATGATTAATTGACTTCAGATATACAACTTCTCAAAAGAAGAACTGCAGATAAAGATGAAAGGGAATCTTAGAATTAGAAGAGAATTCTTCTATATGAAGAGAATTCTTAAGAATTAGAAGGTCTTCAGACCTCTTATCTCATATGTACAAGAATTTTATAAACTGTAGCTAGTGATATCAATGTCTTCCTTAGGGAGACTTCTCTCTCTCTCTGTCTCCCTCTCCAAATGAGTTTGTTTTCATGTGTCAGAACGAATGTCAAGTCTCCTCAGCACTAGCTGCAACTACATAGGAACTCTCCTATGAAAAACATGTACCACAGTGTAACAAGTTCTGATTCATTTTTTCCAAATTATGGTATACAATTTGAGTCTCTTTGTTCTGCCTCAGTAAAATACTGAATACAGACAAAAAATTCTTCATATTGCCTTAACAAGTGACTAAAAAACAGTTACTGCCAACCATCAAACAATAAGATGTAAACACCACTGCTAATCTCCATTATTAAACGACACTTACTGACATATTACAGCTGCAGATTCGCAAAACACAGGTTCTGCAGCATGTGTATCTCATGAACCCTAGTAGGCAGGGGCTGAAGAGGACAGAGGAATAAGCAAAAGGTAAGTCCTGCTGGAAACATACCATTGCAAAAATTTTCTCTTTGCTCTCACATCAACCAGAACGTTGCACTTTTGCTCATTTTATAAGGTAAAGGGTTGCCTCAACAACTGGATACCAAAACAGTATGAAATTAGAGAAGGGAATCCAATCAATAGTAGGCCCAGGAGGAGAGAGACTGTTCCATCCTTGGAGCTGCTAGCAGGTGTGCTGGGTGCATACAGATTAGCTGATAAATGGCTGATTCAATAGACTGGTAGCAAACACATGCTTTGCTAGAGATGACTTTTTAAGTCACCATACATCAAACAGACAGTGTCAGCCTTTGAGGATAAACCTATGATGGCTTGTTGTGCTCTTTGAACTGCCTCGGAGACCCAGAGAATAAAAAAGTGCCTGAATGTTCCCCTGAATCCACTGGGAGGATTGAAAGCTTCAAAAGAAGAACACTATCACATCCAAGGGAAAATGCATTGATTGAAGGAACCAGTGTGAAATAGTCTTTAATAATTACCAGAATGCTTGAATCGACTGGTGTTTTGCTGAGCTATATTTTATCTTTATTGGATTAACTGTGACACAGTAGGTTATGTCAAAGGGAATCTGCATGAATATTAAAAGTAAATGTGGTGTGAATAATAGATAACTTACATTAGATGCACCAGCATGCAGCAATTTTTATTCACCTATGTAATTAGATTAAAACAAATCTGCTGAATAAAGTACCTTGTCTTATCATAATCCAAATTCAAAATTATCAAGAAGTTATGAAACAGGGATAATTAGTGGTCCTTATAAAACGCCTGTGTTTGTTTACACAAACACACAGAACAGGAAGAAATGGTCAGAAGACTTCTGGGAAAAATAGTTTTGTAATAAATGGAAAACTGAGTCTTAAACTGATAAGGAGTAATCTTCAGGTCTGCTAAGAACTTTGGCAGCAGAGGTGTTGGTTATTGAAATAAAGTCTGTTTGGGGCAAAGTGCAAGGAATAGAAATTACATAAACCAGCTGAACTTAATGCTAGGTTAAGACACTAAATACTTCTGGACATACTACTTCAGATAGTTAGTATGGAATCTTCCAACTTCTTAAATGATCATTAACTAGATGATGAATTTGTTCTTATGAGTACCTGAGATATTGGTTCTGGTTCCCTTCCCTTCCCTTCCCTTCTCCTTACTTTTCAACAAGCATGCCAATTTTTGCATAGCCGAGCACCTAAATATATGAATTTTGGTGGTAACCATAGAATTATGGAATTTAGACTAGAAGCTCCTGCTCAAAGCAGGTCCAAATAAATCAGGTTGCTCAGGGCCACATTTAATAGAATTTAAAAAAAAGTCACTAATTACTGCCTGCTAGATGAGCTTTGCACTACTGGTGCAAATCTTTGAGCTCAGCAGTCTAGCCTTGTTTCCAACCATGTTATCATCCATTTATCTAGTCCATATCCCACCAATATGGTGATAAGACTCTGAGAGACTGTGTCAAAAGTCTTGCTAAAGTCAAGATAAACAATTCACTGACTTCTCCTTGTTCACAGAGTCAGTCACCTCATCACAGAAAGCAATTAGAAAGCAAAGTTTGCTAGGCATTATTTGTCCTTGGAAAATCTATGTTGGCAGCTTCTGATACCTTCTTGTCCATTGTGTGTTTAGATATGGCATATTCTAAGAGGATTTGCTCCATAACCTTCCCAAGTTGCCTGAATCCTACTTCTTGCTCTTCTTGATGATTATGACATGTATTTTATTCCAGTCATTAGGAACCTCTCCCAAATCCCATGATCTTTTGAAAAAGATAGCTGCCTTGTAATGACATCAGTCTACTGCTTTGGCAGCTTTGGATGCAAACCATGTGGTCCCATAAGGCTGTGCATGTCTAATAGGTCCAGGTTTAAGCTATCCCTAACTGACTTCACTTCCACATACTTTGCTATGGGGCTCAAGAACTGGGGAAGCAGAGCACAAACCTTACCCATACAAATGGAGACAAAAGAGGCTTTGGAGTATTCCAAAGGCCAGCTTGATATGAAACTAGCTTTTTCAAATAAGTATGTATATATATACATACTGCCTGCAAAGAATGATCAGTGAAGGAGAATCTCTTCAGTATAGTCTATAAGAAACCACCAAAAAAGTAGTTGTGACTATTTTTTTTATCTACTCCCCCTTTCCCTACATTTTAGCAGTTAAAGATGAAGTCTCTCTTTATTTTAATGGGACAATATATGCTGAACAAGTCCCTTGCACTTTCAGACTTTATCGATCAAATCGAGGTACTCACTTAAGTGCTGAAGAGCTAACATTAAAAATGAGTCTGCTGAGGCAGACTCGTTTTTGAAAATGGTGCGTTTAAAGTCAATGAACACAGTCCACTTAGACCAATCACAGTCCTTAACATCTTTACCAACACCATCCATATCATGTCAAGCAATTCAGAGTTCAACATTTTAGCTTTTAAAGGAGCCAGGGAAGTGCAGAATGTTCAGCTATTTAACCATTATTCCTACACATATTAGAGAAGAGGGAAGAGATCTCCCCTATTCTCTTCAAATTCAGGAAGCTAGAACTGGGAGAAAAGGAATTTTAACCTTCTCAAAGAGCTGGCCTGTCTTTATAAAGCTTTACTGTAAGATTTGCATTTGATATTTACTGTTCTCACTTTAAGTATAGAGACAACACTTGAGGGGCTGGGACACAGGCAACAAATACCAGAACTGTCTATAAAAATGCAGATAGCATAGTTAACGATTACCTCTTTCAACCACTTCCAATCTTCAAGACTAGACAAAAAATATATGAATTTTACAGTAGAGAGACAGACATTTATCATTATATAAACATAAGGGACTGGCATTAAAAACCTTGGTAGTTATTGAGTTTCCCTGTGTACAGCTGGATGAACAGACAGCTGTACTCATCTAGTACAAATAGTAGCAGAACACCAGATGAAGGAAGCTACTGCATTTATGCTTCATTTGCATGATTCCCAGCTCAAGGAGTCTTTCAAAGACCTGGTTTTCAGCATACAAAGACCCCAATCATTCTCTGTCTTGGAGGCTTAAGTAAGAAAAGAACAGAACTCCCTCTTACGTACAAGATTTCTTTACAGTATTTTGGATGCAAAGTTTAGGCTGCTAAACCAATGTTAAAAATATATTTCTAAACAAGGCAACTCTTACACTTACAGCGTTCAACTCTGTAAGTTCAAAGCAGAGCCTGTTTTGATATCTGGTCTTTAATATCTTTAGATTTAACATCAACCTTAATTCTCACTGTACAGATAAATTCCTTGATAAAAGCTATATATTTTACAAAATATAATCAACATTAAAGTAAAGTAGGGGGAAGGCAGGCAGTTGGCTCCCCTCTGTCCTGCAGAATGCAGGTAACTGGCCCAGACCCCTAGAGGTGCCCTCCAGTAGGATACAGATTCAGCAGCCCCCGCTGCATCCAGCTCATTTCTGATTGCACCAGGCTGGAGCTATTCCCAGTGTCAATGAAAAGTAACATTCAGTATCAGACAGAAATCCTAAACACATTCCAACAATGAACTCCATATTCAGAGGAAAGGGTCAAAAAAGTCCAAGCTCTTCCTGACTTTTGGTCAATGCAGGAGTCTAGTGTGCCACAGAAGAGGTAAGCAGAAGTATCTAGAGGTGACACACTTTAGCCTCAAAAGCCAAAAGCAGCTTTAGCAAGCACAGGATCTGACCAATAATTCAACAAAACTATTTTGCTTGTATAGTAATAGTATGTTTTATTAACAAATGCCCTGAAATTACAGGGACTTAATAAAATTAGATATTGTTCAGTAATATATGTTTGACCACGCAAAAAAAAGCCCAGCCCTTCCAAGTTTTGTAGAGAACCATAACTATTTTTGAGACACGCACATTATAAAATGCAAATGACACTTGTTTTCATGAATTTAAGGTTATAAAACAGGCCAACAACCAGTGGAATCACCAGTGAGGCAGAAGCATCTATTTCTAACTCATTGGGGAGAAAAAGTGGAAGGGGTCAGGGTACATATGAAGTGCCAGTCATTATCTAGAATTCAGTAAATTGTGCTGCTTTTGTCACCCTTGCAACTTAAATGGCCACTCGTACACAGAAAACATTCAAGCACAGCATATTTTCCCAGAAACTCATTAAGCTGCCATTTACTTCTTTCTCTCTCTCCCTTTTAATCTTTGCTCATTATAGAGGATATTTATATATAAAACAGTGCCTACTTTTCAATCGACCTTCTCCTTCCTGCCTGGTGTATTCAGCAATGACAATAACCCTGTGGCACACAGACTAAATGACAGATTATAACACCAGAATCACCTCCAGGGTGAATCTAGCAGGAGCAGTTCAACTTACGTGAGCACTCAGAGACACTTAAAGCAGTTATTACATAGAAAAGATGGCTACTTATTTGGGTGCTTAAATAGAAACTAAGCTCTCTGGAGAACCTGTCTTTCTAGGCCTGGCTTGGTGAGCCATTGAATACCCTCTTTCTTCCTCACCACAAAAGTGGCATGGGCTATTCTGATTCTTAAAAGCAGCATTTGCTGTTCTAAAGCTCAAGTGCTGGCTTTCTATATATTGGTACATGAGGGCTCAAACAGCACTTGAGTGTGATGCTCAGCAAGAGGAAATTATTATAGCTCCAGTCACTTCAGTGGAGTGATGCCTATTTAGGCCAGACATGGATCTGGTCCTCTTTGTAAAATAAATAAATAAATCATAATAACTAAACAACAAACCAGGAGGCTTTGCAGGGAAATCTCAGATCAAAGCAGATTTTTTTTCTTTCAAGTTATAAACCCTTGAAAGTACCAGGTTTATAATGGAAATGCTGACACAACTTTAACTACAGCGTTGCAAATGGCGATGCTATAATTAAGCTTCGATCTCCTTTAGAAAAAAAGAAGAGGGAGGTTATTGTTCAATGAACTGCTCTGTCATTTGCTGCAGCGATTCTTAATTGTGTCTCATTACTGCAAGATGATCATTACTCTACTTGTCTATCTGATTTAGAGACCACTAAAAGTGTCTTGTAACAAGCAGCCATCTCCTATGCAACAGTCCTTTAGCTCTCACCCTCATTACTCAGAATATGTCCAATTATTTGTCATTAAAGTAATAAAAAGGACTGCAGCAGAAAATGTGGGAGGTAATTGTTGGAGGCCTGCCGAGGGAAAAATGAAAACTGTTTTCAAGGCACTGGGAAAGTGACATCGTTAATTAAGTGTTAGAGAATATGCAAATCAGTCACAATCTCAAGAGACTGTAATAAAATAGAGAAAACATTATTATCGCTTAAGGAAGGCAGCGTAACACAGTCAGTGCTAGCTTTAGTCACTTTCTAACAATGATGACAATGGCAAAAGGTGCAAGCTCAAAATAAAATGAGCAGATGGGTGCATTTCAGCATGAATTGGTTTCCTATCATTTTGTAGTTCAGAGACAGGGAATAAGGCAATGGCAGCATGGCGTCCCAAATTAGGATTTCTCATGAACACTGTTTATCTAATGACTGGATACACACACTTGACTTCCTTCACAAAATGGCAGCACCAATAATTGAACAAAATATTTTTACTGTTTGGTTGGATTTTGGAATATTTTATACTAGAGTTTCTACCTTCATGGGTTCATTTATTTAAGGAAAAAGGGAAAGGACTAGAGAAACCGCCAGGAAAGAAAAGGAATTCAAGGGGAAAAGGTAGCCCTGTCCAGCTAATTGAAAAGAAAAACAAATAAATCAAACACAAAAAGCATGTTTTTTCAGCTAATTATTTATGGAAAAAAAAATGAGCAATTACAAATCACAGGGTCCTAAAGTGAAGATAACTCTGAAAGTGACTAATCTGGATGGATGGTGAGAAAAGGTCCATCAGTTTAAAACCCTCGAACCCAAAAGAATGAATCTTCCTTTCCACTAATCTTTAGATAGGCATGCCAAATTTGGAAAACAGTTGAAATATCTCATTTCTCATTTGGGAAATATTATTTCCCAAAGCAGAAGGACACAGGCGAGAAGGAGTGTCCAGAAAGCCCATCTACAGCATCCTGACATGGGAAGGAAGACAGGAGCACCTTGCAGAGAGCCATAGAAGCTTGGGCAGATTCCCAAGACACATCTCAGGTGAGGGCCAGCAAGGGGCCGTGTGTCTCAAAGCCTCCTGAGTTTCAGTCTCTTCGTGGACTACCTGAGAAGTACCCAAAGAGAAGTCTCCCTTGCCCTTTGAATGCCAGTGTATTTTTGGCCTTCTGTTACAAATCCTGCTTCCCTCACAGCCCCATCAGCCAGCCAAGAACCACTCCTCCAGAAAGATATATATGGAAGCAATCTGCTAGACAAACTGTGGCTTAGGGCCAACCTTGGCAAGGTAAATACTGGCAGGCAAAGTGTTGAACCTTGCGCTTTAGAAAAAGAGAAAGGCATATTCTGATCTACACAGACCAGATGTCTTCCTTTCTACCCACTCTTGTCTAGCACTGAGTGATCAATTGGAAATATAACGCAATACTTCAGCAGTGGTGGGGTCAAAGAAAATTTTCACACTAAATTAAGACTTGGGCATTAACAAAGTTTAATGTCCTTTAGTAGGCTACGAAGGCAAATTATGCTGATTTATAAATTCATTCTTTTCAAATAATCAGAATCCACTTCAGAATTTTTGATTAAAAATTACTGGAATCAATATTAAGATTCCTTAGTGTGATATATCAAGTCATATCTTCCATTTTTGAGAGTTACAGGTGCTGATGTTACAACATCTGATGTCTGTGCTATTATGTAAAACTACTGTTTACCTGATGAGAAGCATTCTTCTCAGGAAGGAAGAAAATTGATCACCTGAGCAGCTGACCAGACACTAACCTCTAATACCATAGTCACTTTTTTTCTGAAATGAATTTTGAGATATTATATGAACATAATACTCTTTCAAAGAAATAGGATCTCAGTGATCTCAACTGGTAATCTCAATGTGACTTTCTATGGGTCACAGAAATCTGTTTCCTATTCATTATCCATACTGAGGAAAAGATTAGGATTTGTAAGAAAAATAAAACAAAATAAAAAAAAATCTGACCTTTTGGGAGAGATGCAAAATACATTATGTCTGGAGACATTTGACTCCTATATTAGGCTTCCATCAATATCCTTAGGAACTGGAAGGTAGATTATTTTTAGACTGAGTAGCAACGGAATAGAGGAAAATTAAGAAAAGCTGAAATTAAGTTTTGGTGAATACAAAAGAGAGCAGAATTAGAAACTGAACTAGTCTCTCTTGCACCTGCAATCCCATCATGCCCTACTTGAGTATTTAAAATACACATTACAAGTACTACAAACAACTCATAGCATTTATGATCTGAGGGTTGGGTGTTTAAAGAAAAACAGTCTAAAGTAGATATTAATTCTCCAAGTCTTAAAGCTGTCTTCACGGAAAGCAAAAGAAAATAAAAAAAACTGCATGCCATTACAGAATACCATGGCCTATAGCTCTTCAAATAATTGCTACTCTAATAACTTTATCCTAGGTCAAAAAGGAAAGCAATATTCTAAAAGCAGAGGTATTTTGTTGCTGGAAAATGTACAGAAAAATTTAGGATAAAATAAATAAATAAATAAAATACATAAAATCTACTTCTGGAAACAAACAGCAAGGTGACATCAGGAAATCCTCCCTGTTTGCTCAGGGAACAACAGCTACTGCGGTTTTTGAGTGATAGCTTTCACTGCATTTCAGTTTATCTCTTTTACATCCCCCACACCACTTTTCAAGCCTCAAATATTTTATATGTGTAGAAAAGGTTACAAATGTAACTCCAGCAACAGAAAAAAATATTTTATTTATCTGCTCTTTTGCTAACACAAACCAAAACATATTTGTCCTTCTACCACTCCTTTAAAGCCTGCATCAGAAAAGCTGCACTGGAATATAGAAGAGCTGGGTAACACAACAGACTAGGAAAAGTTTTTTAAAAAAACAAACAAACAAACAAACAAACAAACAAACAAACGCCACATCTTAATATTTTAATTACAGAATATTGAGATATAAGCATAGCCCTTTCCTACATGCCTTCTTTGTAGGGACCTGTGAATGAACAGGGTTTTTTCCCCTTTTTTTTGTAGAGCCAGTCTTACCATCTTTTGAACAGCCAAACTGTGCACTTTCTCCATCTCCCCAGTTGTTTTCAAATCCAACATTTGGTTATAAACCGTGTGTTGCGTGGGCCAGGGTGGGGTAGGTAAGACGTAGAAAGGGTGGGGTGGGGGTAGGTAAGACGTAAAAGGCTACATTAGGCTGAGTATGTCAAGTATCCTTTTTAGTACATGTTAAATTATAGGAGAAAGTTTAGTTCTTTGGATTTTCCAATTCTCATGGTGAAAAGTTACGATCCCCAGTACAAATGCAGAACACCTGCATGTAAAGCTTGTCTCCCATTTCATTTGCTATTTCTCCACCTCTCACCCTTTGCTCTTCTCACATTTGTTTTTATTATTTTCTTCTTTTTATAATTTTAGGCATGGAGCAGAATGATTCACATCAGGCATACTGCTCTCCCTCCTCCTGCCATTTCCCCAGGATGACTTTCTCCAGCACTAAGTGGACAGTATCCTAAAAATGGAGTCAATATCATTTGCAGATTGATTTTTCTCTAGTGCTTGGAAACTCAGAGGAGGCAATTTTATCAGGTCTGTGAATTCTTACAGCCTGAAAATAAGACTCTCCTCAGTCTCTGTTCTAAGGTTTTCATTAGCTCGAAATCCCTGGCTTCCTTCTGAAATTAAATGAAGAAAATTGGAAATGCTGATATCCCATTCTGTCTTCAAAAAGTAAAAGTGAAAAGCTTGTGTACTCACTCTGAGAGTAATTTAAGTGAAGTAATCTAAACTTCACTAAGCTGAGTAGAAGGTTCATTTACTCTTTGTCAGAATACTTCTGATAAGCTGGATAAAAATGAAAAATATGGAAGTAGGTTTCTATTCATCTAACACGTTGCAAACATTTTTCACTACCTGTTGCCCTTTTCCTTTTTCAAATTAAGTATATAATTAGTTTGACTATATTCTTTCCTTGGAGATAGACAGGGAAATCTATGACTTGTGAAGGTGGAAAACAAAGAAATCAATAGGTGTCTGCCTCTGTGGGAACCTGAGGGGACTTGTAAGTGTGTCAGCAGGAGTTGCCTGTTGTGCTATCTAAGGAGCTATTACATTTTCCCTTAATTTTACTGGGCTTGCCACAGCTTATCTGCTGATTCTGAGTCAAGAATGATTAAAAAATGAAATAGAACAAATTCAGCTGCACAACCAGCAAAGAGAATATACTAAAAATATACTCAGCCATTTCTAAGTCGATAAATGAGTTGGGATTCATATTTCATCTACACAAATATACACATACACACACACAGAAACAGGTTTATACATGAAGAAAATGAAGAAATCTCTATATAGTAGAAAGGTTCTGCATTCCAATTTGTCAGGTTTTATTCTTGGCACCCTTCACATTATTTATTCATTTATTTACTGTGAATCTAAAAATCATTGATTATACATACAGATATTCCAGATGAAAATACAACCCCCCTGAGTCTAATATTTTCAGCATAAATATTCTTTCCTATAAACTAGTGGACTAAAGCTAATAGAGGAAATGAACAATATTATTTCAGTTTCTTCGGTTTACTGTTCCAGAGAGCAAGTACTGCTGGATTTTACACAGAGGTTCAGATATTTGCTTCTATAGGAAAATACTATTAATTAATGATAGAGTACCTTACTTCAAAAACAATCTTATAAATCTTGTGTCAACTTAAATTAGAAATGAGCTGAAGTTTAAGATCTGAGCAGGCCCAAGGCCACATGGATCCAGAGCCAAACTTCACCTGGGCTTGGTTTCTGTCCTCTCATTTTCTTTCCCCAAGCATACACTCTTTATCACAGCTTCAGAAAGTCCAGACCAAGCTTTTACTTTGCATTCTTATTTAGTCACAATTTTATTAGCTAATTCTAAGCTGCAGAATAATAAGTATATGAAAGAAATTATATACTGCGCTGATATTGGGAGATCACCTACTGTCAGCTGAAAGGATCCTCTTCATCATATTTTCGTACTTATTAATATATAATAATCGAAGCAATCTTAGCAGTGATATTTTTTCTTTTTTTTTCTTTTCTTTTTTTTTTTTTATTAATAAGAATTGAGTATGGTCCTGATGATGAATATTGCCACCTGGTCCACATATCCAGATAGTAATATATTTTTTGTAATCACAAGTATAACTATTGCTGATAAGATCACCAGACTTAAGGAAGAAAACAAAGAATAAGGTATAGCAAGATATAAAAGACATGCTGACCTCGATAGTAATTCAAAGATTAAGTGAATGGGCACATAAGAATTTTTAAGAATTAGGACAATCCCTGACAGCTAGGTTTGCATGGCAGACATGAGATGAACAAGATAAGATTATTGTACTCTCACGAGGACACACTACATGTACCCCATGCAATTAGTCTCTAAGTTCCCACATCAAGCAACCCACCACATGTAGCAAGACTCAGAAATAATTATTACTATTAATAGCTATTAAACAAGTTGAAAGCCAGCCATTTCCTTCTCTCTCCACCTTCTTTCATTTCAAAAAGGTGTAGCTAACTTTCCATATCATTAATTAAATAAATAATGGTCAAGCAGGAGGGAAGAAAAAGGCACAATATCTGGCTGTTCGCCTCCCTATTATTTGTCAAACTTAAAAAATAAATTGTAGTCATCTATGCTTCTAATTATTTGATGAGATGTCTCTTTTTGCTACAGCCTGTTTTTATTATTGGGTGTAGAGTAATTCAAACAGTAACTTGCACTTCAATTATTATACTCATGGTCTACCACTGTGGTTTCTGTCAGTAGCATTTGACCCAAGGAGATTTTCTTGTTGACACTTTCATTTGGCAAGAAGTCAGAACTCATTAGAAATACATAAAATAGATTACCTCTTCTGCACTGAAAAACTGAAGACATGTAAAGGATTTTAAAGTGTACTCATATTTACTATCGATCTGAAAATGGGAAATGAAATAGCTTAACAAGGCGTTTCCTAAATACTGTGTTAGAAAAACTCTGATGCCCTCATGTGGGAAAAAGATATTTTAACACCTGTCAGCTTGGATGGAAGTTTGTACCAGAAAACAAATGAAATCCTGGACAAAATCTGGGGACATCAGTCTGATAATAAGAAAAAAATAAAATGCATTTATTTTACAGCTTTAGCAGGAGTATGCCTCTCCTACGAATAATGCCATAAAAATACTTGATTAAAAAAAAATCTTTAAGAAACTTGAAAAAAACAAGTAACAGACACAGTGAAATGCATTAGGAAATGATTTATTTTTTATAATACATTATATTTGACTAAGAAATTAAGTGCCTTGAATTGCAGTTTACCTATCTATTTAATTAAGAACTATTTTATGTAGTACAAGGATCAAATCTCTCAAGATTACTTCAACCACCGGCTATTATAAATAAAGTCTTTATGTGGGAAGATGAAATACAACATTTGGAGTTTTCTTTTTTTTTTTCTTATTTACCTGAAATAATAAAATCTGTTTTTATTTACACAGTATATTCAGTTCAAAAAAAAAAGTGTATTCATACCCTGTGATAGAAGAAAAACTGTAACATGCACTTGTCATCTTATTGATGATCTGTGTACAACTTATTCTTCATGTCACACTGAACATGAATAAAAAACAGATGAGTTGAAACTGATTATGGCCGGATTTGGAAACATACTACTACTACTTACTCATATTGAAATCCTATCATGTTGTTCCAGGATAAACTTATACTTCTAAACAGATTATAAACACTTAACAAAAAGAATTTCCCAAGTCCCAACAATTTTGCAATTTGTTTACACTTACAATTTGAATACAGCAGAGTCAGTGACAAGAAAACAGGTAAAGGCCTGCATGACTTAAACCCATGATACTTCTTCAGCTTTTTTCCCACAAATTTTCTTAATAAATCTGATTATGTTCCTTATGGAATCCCTTTATTTCTTTTCCCTATATATTGGTGGCAGG
>WBNA01000282.1:328632-338967 GCA_013398345.1 Nothocercus nigrocapillus | reverse complement strand
AACCCGCTTGGACGCAGTCCTGAGCCACATGCTGTAGGTGACCCTGCGTGTGCAGGGGGGTTGGACTAGATGATCTCTAGAGGTCCATTCCAACCTTCAGCATTCTATGCTTCTATGATTCTATGAAGAGAGAATTACAGTCTTTTGGATGTTTGTGAAACAAACAGAGGACATAGCTATGAGAAAGTTACATGAAATATAAAAGGCTAAGAAAATCAACATACTTAGTATGAGAGGGACTTGGGCTAAGGTAGTTATAAGGTATTTTTAATAGAACAGTATTGCATGATTAAATAAAAAACCCAAATGTGGAGATACGAGCAGAGCTGCATGATGAGAGGGGATGTACAGCACTCAATACAGTTCAAAGTTCTTATTAATAATGGGGTTAATGGTATGGACAAATGTTAATAGTGTTCCTGAGCAATAAAGTCTGAAGTTCAAAAACACAGCAAATAGTGTAGAAAGCAATTCCCAAGAAGGTTGAAATCTAGAACTTTATCAAGATTAATAATATACAATTTGATAAAGATAAAACAAAGCAGGTCATGTAGAAAGGGAAAACCAAAACCAGCTAGAGACACAAGCTAATAAGTAGCCTTACAGAGATGTATGAAGTATAAATGGATTAAAAATATATAAGTATGAACAATGATGTACTCCTTAAAAAATGGCAAATCATACAGCAGTATATAGTTCAAAGAGATTAGAGTACAAAAGTTAATTATTCCTTTTGTCACTAGTTAAACCTCAGCTGGAGAACAAGATTCAACTGTGGGCAACTCTTTTCTTACTGATAAGTGCTCAGACAAAAAAAAAATGTTTGAGGCATTCAAAGGAAAGCAAGAAACAAAGTAAGATATTTGGAAGATATAACAGTGAGAACATTAGCCTACAGAAGATGACTAATGGAAGACTAACTAAGTACCAGTACATTAATGCTCTAGAACAATGGACTGCTCAACAGAGAGCAGTCAAGTTATTCTTATTTATCAATAAATTGTTTGTTATGAAACAAACAGTATGTTAAATACTTGATAAAAAGCAACCTTGTAACCATGAATAAAATAAAGTAATAGAATTATCCAAAAGGTATGAAGCTGTCATCCATGAAAATAGGGTTGGACAAGAATCGGTCACTAAATTATTAAATTCCCCATGATAAAATGCAAACACACAGTAGACGAGATTCCTCAATGGTGTTCTGTTTTATAATGGAAATGAACATCAAATACATTCACTTGTGACCCGCAAATGAATTATTACAATAGTGAGCACGCTAGTGTTGACACAGTCTGTGAGAAAAATTATTTAAGTAGCTGGTTTACATATGACATGCCAATTGTTTAATACAATCTCCTTTTATTGTAAAATAAAGCTTCCCTTCTTCAAGTTACATATGGACAAATAATTGTACTGTGAGGGAGGTGAAATGTGACATATCATAGACCTGCACTGATTTTGATTTCCTAAGGACCTGTAGAAAGAAATGAATCTAGTGTAGTGCATGGAGAATTAACACATTGTTCCTTTCTTATTAATGAGATTTAGCAGCTACATGCCTAACTCCCTGTGTGCTGTGCTCAGAGAGTTTTTCATAGCCTACACAGAGCTCAGCATTCAGCAGAACAGAAGAATCGATCAGTTCTGGCTAAAAGACCACTTGAACCACTGTCTAACGATTATGCTTTGAAGAATCAGCCTTCAGATAGAGGCATATAATACAAGTTATTAATGTCTTGGGGGAAAAAAAATGTTTGTGGGACAGCTGAAGATTAGCTCCTCCTGAGCTCTTTAATTCATTGCTCCAAGCCTCTGCATCTGAGAGGGGTTTTCACTTAAAAAGAGGAAGACAAACAAGTACTATTTATCTTTCTTCCAATCTACACTGGCTGCTTATTCTCATGCCCCCCCTCCCTGCATTGCAGTTTTCTTGGAGCCAAATCATACAGATTTACAGAGTCTGGAGCCTCACTAGATTTCCTCAGGTGCTCATTAAAAAAATATGACCAAGAAAACACACCCAGAAAGAAACCATACTCTCTGGAATATTGAAAACTACATCTTATGAAAGCTGGAGACCTGGTGTTTTCCTTTAATAGTGCAACAATTTTGGATAAAGATCTTAAAATTGTTTAGAGATATAGCATACTTATCAGGGGTTGACCCTTTGTTGTCTTCCTCAAATCTCCTCAAATTTGGCAGAATTAGAAAATGATGGCCCATGCTCAATAGAGACTCAATAGAATTTAACACAGATATAGTTAAATCTGAAGTTCACTATCACTGAATATATTCCATTTCTTTTCAGCTTCTAGCACATACTCATGACTACACATTAGAGATTTCCCCAAAGTATTTAATGTCCTCCAGGCAACAAAGAAAGCAGAGCGTTTTCTTGCTGCTGAAAGGCAGGTTTGAGCTGGACACTAGAACTAAGAGCAAGGAACCTCTTCTCAATCCAAGGCCTTCCAAATCTACCTTCTTACTACAACTCAGCACCATTGAAGTTGCCTAATATAGACCCAGAATAAAAATAAATAAATAAAAATCTTTCATTGGAATAAGGAATGAACTAGACAAAGAATAAGCAATATGCTAAAAGTGATAATGGACAAGGTGAAACAAGTGAGGGACGGCATCTGGATGAAGTAAGAGAAGTCTTGATATGGCAAGGCAGGTCTGAGGCTGGCTGACACAGAAACTAGTCAGGAGCCAGCCATGCTAAAGAAACTTCTTAGGATAGATTATCAACTGAAAGGAAAGGGTAAGCATGGAAGGGCCAACTAAACATGCTGAACATAAAACCAGCAACTAGTCAGGAAAGAAAAATGCAATTTAGTTCCTTGTTAAACTGCTACATCTGTAAATATACAGCTAGAAACCCAAGTGAGCAACTCTCACAAGCACTAGAAGTTTTGGAATAATTCTCTTTAGGGCACTTAGTACTGTTGAACATCTCAGAATTATCTACTGACCAGCCACTGAGCCTGACACCACCTATTTGTAACATTAATGCAGAGGAGAAATCCAACTGAACTTCATAGAACTAAAACTAACTTTCATTTTAAATCAATTCACTTGTATTTTCAAGTTCAAAGCCACATATGCCCACAGCGTAAAACAAGGAAATAAATTACTTTGGTAAAAACGTACCAAAAAAAAAAAAAATGCTGAGAAAATAAATTTAGGCTTAGTATAGTATTTAAAATTAGCTGACAAAATTGAAAGATCACCTCTTAATACTGTATTCATTCCTCTGCTATGTACACATGACTCATACTAGGCAACCTCATTTACAGGCATTATGCCTGATGATAAAGCAGGATCAATAATTTGTAAGTGGCTACTCTCTTAATAGTCGTTCAGGTACACTCAGCCTCTTTCTAAAGATCATTAAAGAATATCTAAATAGTGAGCAACACTTAAACAGAGCAATCTGAAAGGAAAGGTAAACAAATCAAAATATCTAAAAGTTTATTTCAATTATTATTTACACTACAATGATTTGAATTAATATGTATTAATGCTAGCCATTTACAGTTTTGTATTTCCCTCTTTCTTTCTGAGAAGTATTTTTCAGAGTGTTTTGAAAGCTGAAAGTGGTAGTTCAAGATGAAATAAAAAAAGATAGAAGACATTATTTTTTTTTTGCCCGTGGATTGTTTTATCATGATTTGCAAGTTATTCTTCCTTAGAAGTTATCCTCATTAGGGATAGACATTCCTTTTGAAATGCTTGACTGAAATTCTGTTATTGTTCAACTCAATACACTGAGTTTTTCTGAAATAGATCACACCTGACAAACAACATATGCTTCAGTGGAATTTCCAAAAGACAAGCTACAATGCTGCTGAACTGCCGCTGAACAGTTGGTGCTGAATGGGCATCAGTTATTTCCAGATTTAAAATTAGGCTTCTGGTGCAAATACACTTTTGAAATATACTTTTGAAAATCCCTTACAGTTTGATTTGATAATACTGATGATTTTATGCAACATTTGCAACATGTAAATATTGCAATTTAAACAAAACTCTTACCAAAAAGGAGAAAGTTTACAAAAAATAAAATGGTAAAATTAGTGATTTTTCAATCAGTTGGTGACTTTTTTTTCAATCAACTGAAAACAAAAGCCAAAGCCTTCTCAAGTTCCCATCATAATAAAATTAGTTTTCCTTTAAACAATATGAGACTCCCTCTGGTGCTTCTTAAAGTGTTGTTTTCCTTACAAAGGAAATGAAAAGCTGTGATTTGATAGACATCTGCTATGGCTTCTCTATTATAATATTCTTATACAGGTATTATCTAAGAGCATCCTCTCCATATCAGCAGACCGTTGGTTTTCCAGCAGCAAATACTTGTTCTTCAATATATAAAGCATTTAAAAAACACCGTCTAAATGATTTACCAAATGGATATATACAATTTCACCTCGCGAATGTATAAAAAAATTCTGTACCACAAAGAAAACAGTGATCTCCAAGGTACGTTAAACAAAAAAAATTAAAAAAACAAACAAACAAACAAACAAAAGCACTTTTGATCAAGCATTCTGAAGCAGATACTGTATTCACAGAGCAAGACATGAAGTTCATATTGCATCCTTTACAACCAAGGCAATAAAATATTGGGTAACAAGTCAAGATCAGTTCTTTTTACTGCAACATTGCAAGATTCCTATAGTTACCTTTTAGTATAAAGTTTGGACTCCCCCTTCAGCTGATTCCTACTTCTCTTCAAAGTCTCTCTGCTTATTACCTATAATTTTCTTTTAAATCATCAGCTCACATGATTTCTGTTTGAATTAAATATATTGTCCAGTTAAAAGCTCTAAGATTTTCTAAGCTGTAGGATCTCCTTGATACTCCCAGTAAGTGAAAGTGCAACTCCCAGTTTTAAAAATCACTAAATTCAAACACCAGTGTTGATGCACACAACACCATTGGTTTGGAGCTTACTTTTGATTTTGCTTTTTACTGTTGAATTCTGGCTGCTTGTCTTTATGACCTGTGTGTATTTTTCTCAAAATTAAAATTATTTTAAAAATATATCAAGATAAGACATATGGTAAAATATCTAAAAGATTCATTAGTTAGAATGCATATAACATCTGTTTGTGCCAGTGAGCAGAATGTCTACATCAGGCAGAAGACAGCTTTTTCTAAAAATCACTAACAAACCTCTGGTCAAGCAAACAGAACAATTTTTTTCCAATAGTCTTTCTCCCAAGATGGTGCATCTTCAACATGACAAATAAAGAGCATTACCAAGAGCAATACAGGCCAGGAACATTTAAAAAATGAAATTTGCTTGTGAATGTTATTCACTGTTTAGTTAGAAATGTTAGATTGATTTTATGAAGAAAAGTGTCCGAATTCCTCAGAGGTTTATCCTAGGTTGTGTTATATATTTAATAATAGAGGGGGAAAAAAGCCATTTCAAGCAAATCTCTAAAGAATATTTAACACTACTATAGAAGCCATGGATGAGCTTCTTCTATTAACTTAAGTACTTGAAGAGGTGAAAAGTTGATTTGGAAAACCTCATATCATATCTAACATGGCATATGAAAGGAAAAGAATGAAAAGGAAAATGGAAAAAAAAATGCTGTTACATTTCAAGGAAGCATGATATACACACCAAGTACCTCTGCTGCATCAAGTACACACCAAGTAGATTTTAGATCTACAGAGTACAATCCAGAATTTGGTGTACACTGATTACTGGCTGTGCAAGAGAACAGACTTGTCAGTGTCCGTTTTATGCTTGGTGGAAAATGAGTCAAATCTGTACTTTTCAAGTGACAACATTGACAACGTCATCAGCTGCAAAATGAAAATAATAGAATTACAAAAAGAAATTAATTTTCAAAAGTATATTGCTGTTGCAAGAAAGTTCCCCAGCTAACAGGCAGAGATTCTACTCCTAGAGGTCCCAAAGGCCTTGTTTGTCACTTTAGTCAAAACATAAAACATCTCAAAAACTCAACACAAATTCTCCAGAAGCATCAGAAACAGTAATACTGCTAAGACATCATTCTAATTGACTTTTTATGTCAGAAACATTCAGTGTCTTCTTGCATATAACAGAATTTTTTTTTCTTCTTGCATATAACAGATTTTTTTTTTAAGACATACATGTATTCAATCATGCCCAAATATTCAGAAAAATTGCCTGTAATGATTGCCTGCTTATGTAATCCTTTTTTAAAAACACTATAGCAAATCATGCAGCTGATTTCCTACTAGGGCTTCTTAATTAAATCTGAACTATTCTAAGCTAGAACAATATGACTGTACATTTTAAAAATACTTTGCTAAGCAAGAGTTTAGCCAATTCTACTGATGATGTTGCTAATTTTACACACAATGATTTACTACTTTTGGGGGGTTTAACACATATCCACTATTTACCACTTGGGGGGGGGGGGTTGTATTTATATTTGTTTTATATACACACTGCTTCCCAGTTAAGTACTGAAGTACTGCAAAGTTTACAGGAATATAAGCAAAAACAACAGGAGAATCAGATTTCCTGGCAGAGGGTTAAGCGTGTGTACAAAGAGACACAAGTCCTCAAGTTCTTCTCCTTCCTCCAATTAAAACAGCATAAAGTCACTTAGAAAGTTCTTTTGAAGGCCCTGGGACTCTGTTACATATACTACGACCACTGTGTTTTTAAAATAATAATACCTTTCCACCTAGAAAAGCTAGTTTCCTGCAGAAGGTGCCTTACAGCAGGATTCGAAAGAAAGACAAATAATATTGCACATCATAGTGATATGTCCAAGGCAGTTCTTCAGATTTGTCCTCATGACATCTTTGCCTCTCTGCATGCCCTCCCACCTCACTGAAATTATCCTTTTAGCAAGAAAATAATCCCCATCTTCAATTTTCCTGAAAGCTATTTATCAGAAACCATTTCTCCCTCTGAAAGCACAATTTCCTTCCAAGAACTCAGGCCAGAAATGGTCAGTCAAACTTCAGAACTGTCTTCACAGTCCAATAAGGACTTCCCTTGCCCTCGAAAATAGCACTGTTTTGATGTCTTTTCAGAAATTGCTGAAAGTACCAAGAAACAACAAAGACAATTAAAATGCTGTTATTAGGCTTTCTTCTGCTGCATGTTTTGAAGTCAGGAGCAGTATAAAACTAGAAGAAACTTTTTAAGCTACCTAAACAAAGAGGAGGAGAAAATATAGATAATCAGCAGTAATCTGAAAATGAAAAGGACAAAGGAAAGCTCACAGACCTTTTCTCATCCCAGGAAGCAAATTCTGTTGCAAGATCAGTGTGAAAAAGAACACACACATACACAGGTTGGAAATAAACAGCAGAAACTTGTTCAGGAGTAAGAGAGCATTGTGCAGAGGAACTTATATGTCTCTTTTTAGACTGCTTAACCCCTCTGATATGTACGTACTTTTTTTATTATACTCTATCAGTTGATATTTGAAATTCATTTTACTTACTCTCTTCTACTCAAGATAATTTAAGCAGTTGCTCTAGTTCCAGTACACCTGCTGTTCACTCACTACTAAAACCAGGTATTAGATGTTCCCTCCAAGTTTGTCCTTCTGAAGAATCTTAGTAG
The DNA here is from genome assembly GCA_013398345.1 of Nothocercus nigrocapillus. Taxonomy (NCBI): domain Eukaryota; kingdom Metazoa; phylum Chordata; class Aves; order Tinamiformes; family Tinamidae; genus Nothocercus; species Nothocercus nigrocapillus. The sequence goes on along the minus strand of WBNA01000282.1, from coordinate 331,373 downwards.
ACATCAAAAGCATCTCCATGTTATCTGGCATACTTATGTACAGCCAAAGACGGGAAACAGTTGCAACTATATCCTCTTTCTTCACTTATTATATGGCAGATACCAACCACAACAGCTTCAAAATACAAGTTATTTAAGAGTGATTGATTGTTCTTCTTTTTTGACATGCTAGCTCACATTGACATTTTACACCAGTGATCGCAGACACCTGGTAAAGTATGAAAGCCCAGACTGTCCTTATTGCTACACTTATCGATCTGTTTGAATTACACCAAGAAGGAATATATCATTCTTTAGCTCCTGGGGCATCTGTCCTGCACCATGTCTAATTCTTAACCACATTATTTCCCAGTCACATAGTGTGTTAGTGTCCTGCAGAGATGAAACACAATAGACATATTACACTCAGAGGAGTTGTGCTTCAGTACACTCCATGATACCATAAACACTCATGATGATCATCTATTTAGTTTTTCACTTTCTCTCTTGAAACCCAGCACCAGATCCTTCCAAAATGACCCCGGAGTGTGTGGACCAGCAACTTTCATTTTGTGTGAGCTCCTCAAGGACATGCCATTCTCTGAGTGAAAAGACTGCCTATTTGGAAGAAATGTCATTGACTTTTATTCTCCTATATTCTATTTTCACTTCTGAGTTTGCGACGTCTAGCTGTTTGTTGCTGTTTTTTTACTTTTTTTTACTTTTTTTTTTTTTTTTTAAACTATGCATGCTGATTTTACAGAAGTGTGTGCAAGGAAGGTAAGCTTGTAATTCCTTTAATTCTTCTCTGTGAACTGTTTCCATCATGAGTATGTGTTAAAATTCTTTATCCCTCTTATAGAGCCACCCACTTGATATTGAGATCAACAGCATGTTTTGTTTCTGCTTGACGTATTGTTGCCTTTCAGTTCGGGATGTGTACACAGATTTAATTTCTCAGGGCCATATGCTCTGTAGTATTGGCATCTCCAACCAGTAGATATTTTATCACTTAATGGCCTTATTTTCAACATAGATGAACACCTGCAGCCTCTCCCCAAATCATTAAGGGTACATAGTATTATTTAATTACTCCCTTTATTTTCACTTAATTGTCTGGGGAACATTCAGGGAGGCTTTAAATAACCTCAGCTCCTCATTTTTGTCCATTATCATCTCATTCTTGCACATGCTTTTGTTTTCCTTAGCTTTTAAGATTTTAAGATCGCTCTTCAGAGTTCTCTTCATTTCTATGCTTCACAGTATGTTTTAAGTCTGCTTTGTCCTTCTTTGATACCAAGGACATTTTTAATATATAAAAAGGAGCATATGCACTTATTCCTGAAATGATGGTAAAAGGTATTTTACATCGTTGCTCACAGCTTCTTCACACAGGAACAGCAGGAAATACAACCCAAATCTAAATAAGATATTTAATTTATTCAAACATAACTGATAAGACTATGATAATTTTAAAGGTGGATTATTCAATACGTCCCAGTCAAATATATTTGAGTCAAATAAATAAAATCTGAAATAAATGGAAACACATTTTAGCAGAGTTAAATCCATAATCATTGTACATCTTCAAGCAACAAGTCAAAGGACAAAATTCATAGTGATTTGGAAGGCTCACACAAAGACAACCACACCACTTAAACCTAACCCTGAGACTATCTTCAAACTCATTCTTAATATTAAATTCATAATATGATCATATGCTTTAATGCTCAAAATATATGGAAGAGCAATGAGAGGATATTTACATGTATAACCTCACTAAGCTGGGGATTTAATTTCATTTCTCCAACCTTACTACAGTTCATCTAAACAAAATTGGATTATCTTTTTTTACAGAAAAAAAAACCCAAAACTTGGGGACCTACTCTAGTATTCAGACTTTGCGACCCAGTTTTTAATAATTTTCAAGAAATAGCATATGGTTTCCTTATTAAATGTTCCATCTTGTTAATGTGTTAATACAATAATTAATAAGAAACTGAATGATACTGAATTTACAGAGCTTTCATATATTTAGTGGAATTACTAAAGAAAACTTGTGTTCTTTCACTATATCTATGCTCAGAAATGCTAAACTATTTTTATAATTTGCTATGGTTAGTTGTAATATCATGAAAACTAAATAGTTATCAGCTCATTAGGTCTTCTTTCACAGAAAATTAACCAAAATATAAAGCAGCATACATAAGCAGTTTAGTAGTCTGCAAAGTGCTTTTACTCTCATTTATGGGTTTGGGCTTAAGCCATATTTTCATTATTTTTTTATTAATTTGCAGATTCATAAAATATTCCAATTAACACAAGCTAGAAGGTATTTTTTTTCCCTTACCCAAGTGCTAATCACTTACACACACATGCATGCGTATAGATGTACATTTCTCTTACATTTCAAAAGCAAGAGTTTCATTTTTACATACTTAATTTCCCATATTCTGCCTTACAGGCTCTGCCTACCATCTGAGACCAAGTTTTCCTGTGTAATTGACATCATTAGAAAAATCTGGTTCCTTTTATTTTTAAGGAGTTGGTCATTCTTGTGACCTTCAGGTTTCAAAACAGGTATTTTTAAGTATACAATATTGATACAGTTAACTTATAAAATTATCTATTTCTTATTTCATATGTGAATTTTGAAAGAAAGAAGAAAGAAAGAAAGAGAGAAAGAGAGAAAGAGAGAGAGAAAGAAAGAGAGAAAGAGAGAAAGAGAGAAAGAGAGAAAGAGAGAAAGAGAGAAAGAAAGA
>WBNA01000282.1:303135-327634 GCA_013398345.1 Nothocercus nigrocapillus | reverse complement strand
AAGGAAAAAGGAAAGGGAAGGAAAAAGGAAAGGAAGTGTAAGAACACAAGTTTCTTGAAGAAATACTTTTGAAGAAAGTTTCTAAGAATACCTATCATGGCTCTTTGTGTATTAGTTAGGTTGCTAAGTAAAAGTATGACCTTATTTAAAGTCTAAATTTCTCCACCAGTGACTGAATCTTGTCATGGCACAATGTGATAGGCCAAAGACTATTAATTGCACAGGTGCTGACCAAGCTCAGAGATAATCTAAGCAAACTGTTCCAAACAGTTCTTCAACCTGTGTTTTTTTCAGCCACAGCACTATCCTCATGTTCAGCTGATATTTCATCATGACTTGCAAGTCTTTCTGAGAGACACCACGCTAGTTTCTGTCAAAGCAACTCTAACATATAAGAGCTCACTGGACCCCATGAGTTCAAGAGGGACCCTAAACCTATTAGGCTGGAAAGCCCTATTAGGCTGGAAAATGTGATCTGTACAGTCTTTGCTTCTCAAAAGTTTTCAGAAGGTTCTAGTCTGTTCAGTATCAGTGATTTTACTCCTTTTTTATCATACCTCCTGGTTTCATGTCATTAGTGAATTGATCAGTTACAATTTTATACCGCAGATAAAAACATTAAACAACTGTTCCCATGGAATTCATCCACAGAACATCCATTCAGTGATGGATCCCTTGAGCAGTTCTTTCTTTTCCCATCAATTACAGAATGTTTTTATCAGACTGATATGTAGCATATTGATTGGGTATTGTCTTGCTCCTTAGCCAAAAGCCTTCACAACATGAAGTCAAAATCCTTTCAGATACCCAATCACATTACATCAACACTTTTAGCAACCAAGCTTACAGTCACAATTTTTTTGTCAGCTTAACAAGATCTGTTTTCAATAACCCCATTCCTATTATGGCATTAATTAACTTCTATTAACTCTTAAAAAAAGAAAATCACATCTCTTATCAGCCACAGATATTTAACATTAGCAGCTCAGATATCGTGACATCATCAGCTGCAATACTTGACTTTATAGTCCTTCCTGCACCAAGAGGTTTGCACATTTTTTAGCAACTAAGGAATTTATCTTTGCTTTTTGTTTGTTGTATGTAGCATTTTTTTCTAACTGTCAGCGTAAAGTCGGTATAGAAAGTTCACACGGAAGCAATCACGTAGAAGTTCATGTCTATAATTCTAGTTTGGTAAAGCAAAAACAAGTGTGTTGTTATAAGGATTTTAACACAAAAATATTCCAACAGCGTTTTCCCTAAAATATAGTCTATTTTCTCCAGGTACTGTAGATAATGTTTAAAAAACATTTCATCACCACAGCTAAAATTTCATCTTTATGATTCCTCTGTGAAACATGCTGATTCATACGTGTTCAAGATCATATACCTCAGAGACTACTTCTTTAATTCAGAACTATCTGAAAAAAGAGAATGAAAATATTGCACAGCTGAAGTTGCAATAGGATGATGGAGCCATTCAGAGTTTCTAGGGAGCCCAGTAATATTACATATTTCAGTGAATGTCTTCTAACAGAAGAACAGAACTGCTTTTATTTTTACTGCATAGCACTCTCACTGAGATCTGGTTTAGAAAGACGCATTCGACCACCCTTGTATCGATAAGAATTTCTTGAACAAAATTCACATGGGTTGGTAACAAATGCATGCAAATACATTTCCTGAAACAATGATTATGAAGCAACACCAGAATTTTCAGTTGTATGTGTACCATCAGATGTGTACATTACAGCATAGCATACTTTTCTTAGATTGATATTCTTCCAGGACATTATCTTCCAAGTGTTTCTTTCTGCTTGGCATGCACTCTCAGTTTTGCTTGAATGTACTATATATATTTTCATTTGTGTGTTTTGTTTTCCCAGAACTGTAACAATATGCCCACTCAAAATAACTTCAGCAGTAACTAATGCTCAAGTTTCTCCCCACCCCGCCCCCACCACAAAACACACACACTAGTTTTGAGATAGATCAGACAAGACCAGTGCAGACAATGACCTTATAACAGTAAGGCTCCCTCAACTCCGTGATCCTTCCTAGCAAGTCTTTCAGAGTTTGTTTTTTGTATTGGAATGTTATGGAGAACGTCAACACATATTTTGGAGCTATATATATAGGTAGCTGTTATGGATACTCAAATCTTAACAAACAAAAAGCCATGTGTCTACAGTTGCTACTACTGAATATGTACCCTACTTTTTCTGCCAAATTAGTCAGAGTTTTGACTAGCTTTATTTTTTCACAAAAGCTTTATGACAAGTGCAGGAAGACTGAAAATACACATAGTAGCGGAATTAAGAATTGATCTAGTAAGTCATCAATATCTTTTGAAATAGCATAATAAACTTATGCTTCTGGAGTACTAGCCATTACCAGTCCAAAATTCTCTAAAGCTACATTTAGCACACTCAAAGTTCAAATATAAAATGTAAGTGTGAAGCTTATTGTTCCTGCCTGGAAGTTCTAGTGCTTGCCAGAGTCCTTCACTTTCTCCAGCCCTCCGTTTGTGGGCCCCAAAGCACAACCTAGAGCACAGGAGACCAGCATGGGTAATATCGTTTTACTTTTCCCATAAAAATAAATCTTCCCTTCATGAAATTTACGATTTGCCACATTGAATAAAAGCATTAAAATTGAGAGCATTCAAGCCAGCTTGGTATTATCAACCTTTGCGTTCATGCTACGATAACCCTGTATCACAAGGTTTCATACTTGACTTTCCTAAGGAACTTGATAAGCATACAAGAACTTCCATTCTAAATATAACTAGATATATTTAGAAAACTAAGAAGTAATAACAAAACAGTAATATCAAAACCTAGAGTCAGAAGCATAGACAGCCTTGTCAATGTAGGCATAAATCTTATTCTCAGAGAGGTAAATACAAAAAAAAAAAAAATTGATACTTTAGGGATTTCATGTTTGGATCAACATCCACCTTCTCTTTTCCTATTTTCTTTTATCCACCAGCCACTGATATGATACCCTGCCAGCTAAACTCTACTTAAGCAGTGAAATTAATTATGAACTCATATACAATGTTCACATGTTCACACAGGGATGATGATGACTGCTCAATTGAAATTACTTGAGCCTCCATCTCCAACAAATTGCAGTTCATGATATTACAGTCTCCCATGCCAAAGAGCGAAATCTTCCTTTCCTCACTCCCCGATTACTTTTCAGTATACCATTTGGATGTTTATCTATTTAAATAAGCTATTCACTTGGCTGGACGTGGCCCTAAGATATTTCAGAAGTAATCAAGTGTCTCAAAATGATTTTAAAGGAACTTGGCCTTAGCATTTTCCCTGATGAGATAGGAAATTACTCTCATTTGAAAGAGAGGGACATAGTAAAAAAATGAGCTGTTAAAGAACAGAGTGGAGGTCTCTGGCTACATCTCTGCCTCTCAGATTTGCTTGTGATAAAACACTGTCCTGCCCTTTACTCTAGATTGATGCCACGATTTTCCCCCTTCACTGTACTCCATTGCCTAAAGAAGGCTAATAACTTCATAGGAAAATGAGATATGTAGCTATGTTACTCTTCCATATTCAAGTCATTGAAAAATATAATAAGGCCATATATCTCTATGCCACAGCCTATGTCAATAGTTTCTTGATGAAATGTACCCATAACCACAGTGGTATACTGTGAGTCCCAAAATAACTTAGATTTGGATGAACAGAGGATGATAAATACATATTGGAATTCATGAAAATTATTGATTTTGTACAGTCATACAGAGAAACCTACTATAAAGTGTTGTGCTTGTATGGCTGCTTATCATTGCATGAGCTGAATAAAATCATATTTCAGTGAATTCTAATAAAGTGAAATGTCACTTCATACATTTGAATTAAGGTCCAGTTACTTAAATGAATCAGACTGTGCAAATTTCAATTTTAATAATAATGAACCTTAATTAGCAATGTTACGCTGTGGGGGAAAGACTTTCATGATGAGCGTGCGCATGTCAGTCCTGTGTTTGATTGCTAAGTTAATGAGTGTTACTTGAAAGTGTCCCCTCTCATTTTCACCAGCTAGACACTTCTTAAAGTATGCCAGATTTGAGCACTTTGAAATCAGCAGTCAGTAAAATACTAAATCTTTGGGACCATATGAGAAATACACAAATTGAATTATAAATATGAAAAGAATAAATTATTAGATAGCAAATCTATCCTAAAGGTATCACTTTCTGACATCTAGATTTTTTTGTGTTTGCATGAAGATCTTCTTCCTTTCACAGAAGTGATATATTCTTACCAGTCCCAGTTTACACCTTTAAAAATTTGATAAAAGCTTACACTGATTGGAATAGTTCAATCTGAATAAACAGATCATGACTGCATTTGAGTTAAACTGCCCTTAATTGGCTCTCCAACATCTTAAAGAAATTTTGAGGTACTTGAAATATTTTTATTGAAACAGTCTGGAAATACATTTTTTTTTCCTAATCTAGAAAGGGTCAGCAGGACTTAGACAAGATAATTTTGATTTGGAAAGACTGTTCCTTCAGCCTTGCTTGCTGCAGAACGATAGTAGAAGACTTGCAGCAACTTTGCTTTTACTAATATCTATATATTCTATTTTGCTGTACACTTAACCATATCACCTTAATTTCTAAAAGCATTTTGAGGAATCAGAAATTAATCAGAAGATTAATTTAGTGCATGCACAACTTGGCATTGGATATCCCTAGTGTTTGAATACAGTCCTGCTCAGTCTCTCAAACAAAATCTCTAATCAAAGATGTCTTTTCTAGCATTAGAACTTTTCAATGTACTATCTATTCTTTGCCAGAAAACACTGCTTCAAAAAAACTAAAATCTATTTGATCCATATAATAAAACCATTGCTCAGAAAAGTTTTTTTAATCTAAAATTGTATTTCTGAAAACAGTCAGATGTGACAAGATCAGGAATTTGGAATATAGGTTTTCCGCACAGAAGGTGAATGACCTGAAGTGGAAAACCTAGTTTTCTGTAACATTTTACATTGATTTTTTATGACTGTTTCCCTGTCATTCCGTACATTGCTTACAGTGCAAAGAGACATTTAAAGGTCTTCCTGGGAGAAAGGATGACTTGAAGTTATAGGTTTCTACCTGAAAGATCATCTCAACCAGACCAAAATACCTTGGCCCCAACTAAGAGTCAACCACCACGTGTTATGATTGTGTTTTCTTGAAGTTCGTGTTGCTAGAGTTGGTATTTTTAGATCACTCTATCTAGGCACACACGTGCTTTCACCATAGAGCTCCTAATACCTCAACAGAGAAGAATCTAAAGGTAACATCTTTCCTGCTCAGAGATCATGTCCTACATATTTGTCTTGAAGACAGCAACACTATCAAAGGCACTAAAAGATCGGTGCAGAAGTATCATGTAACCAGAATACAGATGAGAAATTGTTTCTGAAGCATTAATTTTATCCTATTTAGCACCAAAAATGGGATGGTGTGAAGGAAGGAATTCAATCTTTATGTAAATAAGCTAGCCTTTTTTTTTCAATAGTTTGAGAAGCTATTTCTCTCAAACAGTATCTCGGAAGTGATAGATCTGTACTGACTTGCACTCAGATAGGTACATATATCAGTTTTCATTAGCCCCCTCCAGCAACCGGCTATTACGGGAACTCAATTTTTTTTAATCAAATCCTGTGATTGAGACAAAGGGAAATTTTAGCAAGGTTACACAAAAGAAAATGGGCAAGGATTCAGTTTAAAAAATTATTAGAATAAAGCCAGATTTGCTTAACGCACACACAAATTAACTATGTGAGTTGCCGTGCATGAATCTTCCACATAAACACATACGATGCAATTCAATCATCAGTCATCTTTCTACTTCTTTTCCTAAAACTTCAGCAAGATTAAATTCAAGATCTCCAACTCCAACATGCTGTCCAATCATCATTTAGGATCACGACAGTTACTTTTAAATCTGAACTATGGATTAGTGATAAAATGCATTCAAATACGTGCAAGAAAATCATATCTTCGGATTCAAGGCAATCACAGATAGCCCTGTTTGAAGTGCATAAATTCAAACTTGATTCTCCCATATACGCTTGAAATGAAAATGGGCAGTCGACATACCAGATTTTTTGTAATTCCAGGTACTTTCTTGGGCTTATAAAAGCTGATTAAAAAGCCCCGTAAACTTGGAAATGGTCACAGAGATCAGTTTGATACTTCTGTGACAGTTTTTATTTCCAGCTGTCATTTCTATTTCTAGCTGATTCAGATTGTAAAGTGCTGCATCCTCCATCAACCTTTTGACATTTCTTCATTTTCATGTGGCTTTTCTTACTTTCATTTCATTACTTTATTAGCCATTTCCCTTGATGGAAATACCTTCTTCTTCGCAATGACAGTGATGCTTTTAACAACAGATAGAGTTACCTGTTTTTACCAGAGTTAGATGCTCCTCCAGTTGGGAAATGCATAGCAAAATATATTCATATAGCAATAATTGATTCTTTCTCTATATATACAAGACAGTTGGTATGTTTATGCATTTGTTTATACAAATGTTTACACATACGTTCATATAATCTTTCATCACAAATAAAGAAAAAGGATAGAAGATTGAACAGGAATTGTCTATTCATCACAAGCATTTTTATTTTCTTCCTAAAACCCAACTCTGATTAATTCCTTTAATCAAAAGGGAAAAAGATTTCACATTATTATAAAGAAAGCAAAAGTGGGTATAATATAAGGCATGCAGTTAAAATAATTGACAGTGCTATACATGATAATTGCTTGGTATCCAGCATGATCACTGTCAAAGTATTTGTGAAGATAAGTAGCACTCTCTAGAGAGAATGTTATTCCTGAACAGTTCTGCAGGAGTTTTACTTTTTACAAAGGAATACAATAGAGAAGCTAATTATAAGGAGAAACTAATGGACTTGCCTGCTTCAGAAGGGTCTAACATCATTAAAAATGGTCTAGCTAGTGGCCCAGTTCCTTGCATAAATCAGCTGAAATGTGCCTACCTCCATCTCTCTTTAAAAAAAGATAAGTTCTATCTGTGAAAGAAATCTCTTGAACCAGGATTGTTAAAGCAAGGTCATTGGAATGATAAGTTTCGATCAGGTTGGAAGGAGACAGCTGAAGGAGCACTCAGTTAAAGAAAGAAGGAGGACTCAGTTAAAGAAAATGTGAATTATTCTTTTGTTTTGCAAAGATTTGGACATTACTGTCCCTTTTTAGAAACGTGGAGACAAAGACATTACCGGTTATGCTCAGTAACTGCAGCCAGGAGAAATGACAAGGAATTCAGCCTCCATTCTCAGGTTCCCTCCATCACATTTCAATTCTTCTCAAACTCTCCAAACAGTGAAGTGGTTAAGTATAATGTCATGCACAAAACATATTCATCTAATACATTATTTTATTTGATGGAAATCATATATCATTAATTTTCTAAACAGCGTAGCAAACTCTATCTAACCGAAATATAATTCAAGAATAATAACAGATTCACCTGATTTATCAAAATGTTATGTTACATATGGCCTGCTACCTGATAGGTGCTTTTTTTTTTTTTTCTTTTTTAAGAACGTGAGGGCCTACATAACGAACCAGAGGACAAAAAATAAGTTTTAAAACTAAATACAGAATTTGAGTCTTCTTATGGTCAATATACAAACATCTGAAGTACTGTCCTATCTCACCACCCACAACCCCCAAAAGCCCTCCCACATAAACAAATTCATACAAGAAAACATTAAACAAAGCTCACTTTTCATTTCTCCATATTTATAGAAAAACAGAAAAATGTTTGCTGTTCATATTGCTGCTAGAGAGAAAAAAAAAAGTATACAAATGTATATAGAAAGAAACATGAAATGATAAATGGGGTTGTGCATGTGATGAGAAGCAGGGGCTGAAAAAACAAACTGGATTTCTTTTGCTGTGAAGAGAAAGTACCAGTTATTCTCCTTACACAAATGACTATTGGAAACGTGCAGTCCGCTTTGATGTTGTCTAGTTCAGGAACCTTTAATTATTCAAGGAGGTTGCCTATTAGACTTGTAGCATTATGAAACAATTTAGATGGAGAGGACTTCTGGAGGTCACTTAGTTCAACTTGACTTCCCATCTCTGTTCAAAGTGGGAAGACTCAGTCCAGTTTGCTTATGACCTCGTTCAGCTAAGTTTTGAACATATTCTTGGATGGAGATACATGGGACAGATCCCAAGGGCAAATGATGGTAAACTGCTATGTCTGATGCTCTGAAACTTTTTTTTTTAATTTAGCATTTTTTATTTAGCATTTTTCCCTTTGTGTGACCACAACACTAAGAGATATAATGGCAGAAAAGACTGTAAAATAAATCAGTGACTACTTTTAACTACCTGCATTTTTATATTCCTAAACCTACCTTGGAATTTATTTTGAATAAGCTGTAAAACAGAAGTAGGTAAACTTCTGTTTAATAGGGAATAGGAAATCAAAATACCTGTCTCCATGTACTATATTAACTTCCAACTGTCCACGAAAGTTTAATTTACAATTTACTTAAAGATTCCAGGAATATAAACCCTTTTTTTTTTTTTTTTTTTTTAAATATTCTGGCACAAATGATGGGGGGAAAAATAAATAACTAAATAAATTACCGTAAGTCTTGTTTTCTTTTTAATTAACTCTGAATTGATATTTTCAATAGGTTCATCCAGCCCTATAAAATCTAATGGCCATTTCTTTTTGAAAGACTGTCTGCTACAACTCTGACAAAAAATAAAATCACGAAACTCAACAACAAAACAAATTCTCCCTCCCCCTTTAGTGACAGGCAAATTTCATAGCCAAAGATCACATTTAAATGAAGTTTTTGCAAAGTTTGGTTTTCTAGTACATGCAGTATATGTTACTCACAGGATCTTCGCATCATTGCTTTCCTACCCAACACTTCTCACAGCACACCAAGACACTATTTACCCTTAGTTAAAGGGAGGCTTTATGGTACTGAGTGTTCATACTCTCACTCAGTCTTTAGGAAGCACTCAGCATCTTTTCTGCAGCTACTTTAAATCACCTCTCTCATTTGCTTAATTCAGCAACTCACCCTCTCGTCTTATTTCTTGAAAATGATACACTGTGCAATCACTGTCCACTTTACATTGAGGTCCTCTGCAGTATGTAAGAATTTGTTCAAGTATTTAGCAAATGTTAATAGCACTGTGTTAGGTATGGCCTGACTCTTTTTTTGATTCAGCTTTGGCACTAGGAATACACAGCAGCAAAACAGCACAGCCAGAAATTCTGTGCACTGGGCTGCTAAAGAGAAAATGCTACCACATTATGCAATTGTTCCCCCACCGAAATAATCTTAATTTCCTTCTCTCTCCTCCATTTGATCACATTATAAAAACATTTTTCCAGTTTAGACAGAATTTTTTTTCTGCTTCATTACATTAGCTTTTTCCCTTCCCTCAATTCTGCAGCTAAGAGACCCCACATGCGCACAGACACATGCACACACACACACCCTCTCCTAGTCTCTCTGCTTTTAGCAATAATTTGCACATAATGGAACAGCCAGAGGGGGGTTTGATCAATGACCTCTGTCTCGGAGACGCTGTTCCAAGGGAAACACATCTGCCAACATAAAGTATTGGAGCAATCATAGCTCAGTGAGCGCCGTAATAAGCAACTGTTACACTGGAACCATCAGTCATGTTCAGTTACAGACCTGAAAGGATACGGCACCTCAGGGAGCAATGTCCTTCCATAAATTTGGGCAGCAATGAAGAATGATTTGCAATCAAGTAATAAAAGGCCTAAAAAAGGTCCACCATGCATACTAACATCCAATACAGCTGACAAAGAAAATAAAAAACCTTGGCATTGTTTGCTCGTTATGTAAACTACACAGCTGTCCAAGCAATTAAGATATGATTTTGGGAATTCTCTCGTAAAAATTTGCTAACAGCGCTTCCACTTGTGAAAGTGACATTCTTCTTTATCAGTAAAGTGCATTTCATTAAGGTAATGCAATTTCATCTAGCTTAATAGTAGGAATTGCTTAACCTTATGGCAAGAGTACGTAAACAACATAAAATTAATGACACTCCGTGCATTGTGGGAATAGATTTGCATTAGTGACAGCATTGATCAAGCAATAGAGAAATTAACATGCACTCCCAATTGTTGGAACTCTAGGGATCTCTGTACGCTATGTGCAATGTCATATTTCTGCTCTTCTGACTGCAAAACTGTTTTTTAAAAAAAGACTAAATCTGCAGTAAGCTTTGCAATTTTTCATTACTAACCCTAATGAAATAAACACAATAAAAGGACACAAGTCTGACAGAACACATTTGCAGAATCAGGCTGAAAATATAAGTGAAATAAAAGCAATGGGCAAGCATCTTTTAGAAGTGGCAATTCACTTCAAAAGTGCAACACCACCATGATTAATGAGGTTTTTGTTTTCCATCCAGTCCCTTAGATGTGAAAATTTGACAGTGCCGCTGCTATATCACATCACATTTGGATACTTTTACAGATCCAGCTACAGGAACATCAGTCCTACTTATATGTTGCCCTTTTACCACTAATGGTACAGGTGTGTGTCATTATGCAGTATCATGGGAAGCACCACAGGGCACCTAGAGTCACATCTGCTGCCAGCAGGATGCCCTACCTCTCTTCTCCAGTGATAAGGTTTCAGACAGACATGTATATCTTTGCATGCATAGGAAGAAAACATATTTGGGGTGGTCTAACTCTTGCCTCTCAGGGGATGCTTTCATTTGGCTCCTCTTGATGACAAAGTTTAAGAAGCCCAAGATTTATGGGAGAAGATTTGGAACTTCCTGAAAATCTCTCAAACCAGCATGAACATGGGCAAAGCAGAAGTAAATACACCAGTTAAAGAAGCCAATAGATGAGATGTCAGACATTCGCTAAAAATGGCAATGGAAGCAATGCAGTGGAATTGAGAAAATTGACTAGAAAGATTACTAGTCCCTTTTATGGTCTACCAGAGCTAGAATTTGGCAGAGTTGTTTTCTTTTGTTTTGTTTGTTTTAAATAATGTCTCCTAAACAAGCTTCTGTAAAATAGAATATTCAAAAAATCACTATTCTGAAGTCCAGCAAGCCTACTAACTTACACTTAGATAAGGAGTTGATTAAAAAAAAAAAAACACACACATACGATATACACACCTGTCATCTCGGCTGTTCCAAATCAGAAATGTTTGAAAATAATTCAAAAATTTCTTCTTTATTATTATATAATATGTACAATATACTCATATATGTTATATATGTGTTATATCTTCAGAAGTTTCACTTTTAATATAGGCCAAATTTTACAAAGTAAGCTAAAAAACAATTCTCTGTATAAATATAATGTAGCTGAATGTTCGTTACTAATATTTATATATAACACCAAGACTTGTTCTAAGTTCACCCTTGTTCCAAAGAAATTGCGTAATTAAACTCACCTGAAGTGCTCTCACATTATTATCTTTAGTGCTAACAGTATGAGCAAGAAACTCATCATCCTATTAGGGGGAAGAAGGGGATGGAGTGTTTTAGCAGAGATCAGCAAGTTACTTTGGTCATCAGGGAACATTGCTTTTGTTGTTTTGTTTTGCTTTGTTTCAGTTATTGTTCATTTTAGAGCTCTTAATTTAAAGGACAAAAACTAATTATGTCTTTCTTCTAGACGAAAGATGTATAAAAAAATTACTAACTGTAAAACTCCTCACTTAACTTAGTGTCAAAAGATGCCCCTGGCTACAAATACTCCTACTGAAGCAAAGTACACATAGTAGACAAGATGTGAAGAAAGTGCAGTATTGTTCTCAAATCTCCTTAAGCTATAGCAATCCAAGGTGTTATTTGAAACAACGGTGACACTTTCAGATAATATTTAGTTTGACTCTACATTGAAAGTGTCCTTTTCATGTCAAAGCCATTCCCCAATTAAAAAAAAAAAAAAAAAAAAAATAGTTCAAAGTTGCTAAAACAAGAGCCATCAAACAGTGAGAAGGAAAAGAGATTTTACTAGCAATCATCAGGCTCTTTGATTATACAGACCTAGAGTGGGAAAATCAGACAAACTCCCCTGACTTAAAGGTGTCAGGGTGTCATTGTAGATGGCAGGCCCAGCATATTGCCAGATTAACAAGACTAGGGTAGAATGAACATTATAAATCTCCAGTCTAACATGCTTAAGTCAGTATAATTCCTAAGTCCATGAATCAAGTCAACTTCTACATATAGAACAAGCAGGTTTCTGCATGGATGATCTCTAAACCCAATAAGAAGGCAATTCAGAGGATGCAATATGCAAATCCTTAAAGACATTTTTAGACTTAATCAGTTTACTGCCCATGACAGTAGGACTTAAGAAGACCATAACTAACTAAGAGGGATAACTTTGTCAAGGGAATCGATCCCAATCAATGCTAAACAAATGTTGCAAAGTTTTAAAACTCTTAGACTCAGACTTATAAAATAAGCCTTTCTACACACCTTCAAAGACTTTTTTCCCCTCTTTTTTTGCAAGTCAGCCTACAGGAAGTAGCTAAGCAAAGATCCCATTTTCTTTATTTGCTATTACGTACTATACAGTGCTTTGTAGAGGGGAAAAATAGAGCGGAGAATAAATCTGAACAAAAGATTACTGCCTCTTTCACAAATTAGTCCCCTGTTCTTGAAAGAAGGGAATAAGCTCAACAGTAGGCATTAGATATAGTGCCAAAAAGCTCTCCAGAAACGGTTATTTTCTATGGGAAATCCTAAAGTCATTGCTCATTTCTAAAAATAAAACCATTACAGTGTGTTATTTTTTTTTCTAGTTATAACTCCCAGGCCTCACAAAAAGCACTCATATCTCTAAGATAACATGTGAAAAAATCTCGGATCTAAATAAAGATATATTTCCATGGATCAAAATAAGACAAATTTCCTGAAATTCTCTGGAAAGGATGACTAAACCAGGGCCACTATGTCTTATTTCCTCTAACACTTTGATTTCATTGATTCCATTCTTTATGTTTCAAACTCAAAAAATGCTATCCTCTACTTGTGATTCTCCAGATTCCACAGGATTGTTTCCTATTCTTCACACAACAAGGAATTTTTTTTTTTATTTCAAAGATGACTTCACAATACTGACTTCAATTAGAAATAGCACCTACCAATCACTGAATGAACATAGTAGATTAAGGAGGAGTGGGAAAGATTTATATAATTTGCTTTCTTTTTTAGTTTTCGACTAAAAATCTCTATTGCTGCTTTGTGAGTGAAGAGAGAGTGTCCTTAGCATTGGGTGCTATTTTTTGCAGCCTAGATGATTAGGGCTCAGGTAATATGAATGACAACATATTCAGATTCATAGTTGGTACTGTGTCCAAAACAAAGGCACCCTTACTCTTTTAAATTTGGCAAAGCATAAACTCATATAATTTAGAGACATAATTTAACTCACAAGTAGAAAGCCAATATATAACTCTCTTAAGTCTTAAGATACTTACAGTTGGTCACCACTTATAGTAGATTTAAAAATAAAATGAGACTTTTCACAGAGTTCATGCTAATAACTGAGTATCTTCTAACATAATTAAAGCATTTCAACTTAGTTGAAAGCCATTCGTATCTTATAGAACTCATTTTGATTAGATTCCCACTTAGCTCAATTATCAATTACCAATAAGCTTCAATACTTCTTCAAATATATATTCAAAAAAATAAATATTGGACTGCTTAGCGTCCACTATTTTGCACCAGGGCTACTGAGATATTTCCTCACCTATTACATCCCAGCTATCTTGAAGTGGAAATTAAGTAATAAATATATTACTACTCACCTTTCTCTTCCCCCAGCTCTACATAGCACACACAAATCTAGCATCTTTTGAATGTTTAAAAAAGAAAAATCACATTAAAAAAAAACAGTTCATGACACACAACTCATTGCAGTGTCACCTCATACAGACATAATTCTGATTTTTTTTTTTTTCTGGATAAAATTAAAGGGAGCTATAACATTAACCCAGATGCTCAGAAGTTATTTCCTGAATACTGAGTATCTGCTTTTACATGAGCAGGGTCTTGTTATTTTGAAATGCTTTAGGGTAGACTCTTAACCCACTGAAGACGTGGCCCTCTTGCTCAGGCTAGGAGAACCTAAGGCTCCACTGACCGCATGCCCTTAAATTGTAGCCTCTCTTTGGTCATCTCATTTAGAAATATGACCAGGCGATAGTCTACAGATCTCTTTTATAATTATATAAAATTTTAATAATTGTGATTAAATAACACAGTAAACAGCCTCCATTACGTTTCAGCCACCTACTACCAACCCAACACTCTCGATCTCTTTAGAATATTTTATGAGAGGATATTAAGTTGAAAAGAATTAGCATCACCCATTTACCATCTAGCAAAGCTGTTACTCATTTCAAGTGACTTTCTAAATATGTATGCCCTGACATCCAATCATATGTGCTTTTTCCAAAGAATACTTTACTTGTATAGTTACTGCTATCAAATCTGCTAATACTGCTCCTATTAAATCTCTTACCTCTTTCCTTAAAGAACTGCTATATCCTACAGAACTTGGGCCAGATTCATAGAAACCTGAAGGTTTCAATGAAGGGAGGAAAAAAAAAAAAAACAGTATTTTGGCATTAATTTTTGGCTTCCAAACAGTAAGGTTGGGCAGAAAAGTCACAATTAATATATCAGAGATCTCTGCCAGGCTTTTATAGCACTACAGGATTTTTCAGCTATAAAGAAACATATTGAATCTTTAGAGCACATCCCATTCTTCACTGCTTCAGTTGTCTCCTTTTGTTTACAAGACTCTGTCATCCCTCTCTGTGAATTGAATGCTAAACTATCTCTAGAGAGACGTTATATTGCTTACAGAATGCCTCAGCAGATGGTGCTTCCTGTTGCAACAGAAGGCTGTGATTACACCTGAACTCTTCAAGAACTCTAACTTAAACAGAGACACAAGATAGATGAAAGTCTTAAAGCTCTATCCTTTACATCCTGTTTTCCCACATTTAGAATAGACTAATAAGTCCTAGATTTGGAAACTGCGAACATTCTTTCATTGGAACAGTTTGTCAGACTATTGCTGACACAGTTTCCATTTCTGATGCTTGGTCATTCTATACCTTGTTACAGCACTGTTCATTATAGTTATAAAATGGAATAGACCTTCACCAGGAAGAGTCTATAAAGACAAAATGAAGCACCACAAACACCATCTGGATTCAAAAGTTCAATGTTCTATAGCAGTTTGCCACTGCATGTGAAATGGACCTTTTTACAAGAAGATCTATGAAGTCTTTGCAGCTGCATGCATCTCATCTACTCTACTGTTGTTTAGTTTCAGTAAAATGGAAGCAACCTTGAAAGCCAATATTAGGACCATACAATTTAAAAGCATGACCCAAAAAAGCATCATAGCGTTAATTATCCAAAGAATACACACACATTTATCAGATATATAAGAAGGTATCAAAAGGCAGTCATTTAGAATAGAAATTTTCAATAAATTATTTTCTTGCTCTTGATCTCCCAATTGCTGCTTTGTACTTTCCCACTGGCTGACCTCCACAGCTGACAGATGAGGCAGGACAGAACAGAGTTAGTACTACTGCTTGGGTATATTGTTCCCAGAACAAAAGAATCTTATTTACCTGACAGAGAAAGGACATTGTTGGTTGCCTGGCTACATGGTCCTCCCCCTGCCTCCATCACCAGTTTTGTTTTGTTTTTTTATGTTCAGAGTGCTTTTAGCCACTGCCTAGACAGGAATCAAAACCCAGATTCCACCCCTTTACAAAGAATAAGAGCTCTTGGGACCTCGTGAAAAGGAGTCAGGCAAGAATAAGTCTAGGTTCTTCTCCTAAGGGACTACAATTATTTCCTTCTGTTAGTGGTTATTTAATTTCTACTACTTTTCATGCTACAGAAACAAAAGGAGACACATTTTCACAAGAGGTACAGGATGCTACTAGTACCTTAATGCTTACCATCTTACACAGCTGTTCACTGAAGGTGAAAAGGCTATTTTCATCCAGATTTCCTGATCAGGAGATATAAATGCCATAAGTGGTGCCCCATCACAGTAGATGTCCTCAGACTGAACTGAATAGGAAATTAAATTTGTATCTCAGGTCCAGCAAATTTTAACCAACATTTACCTTTTAAACAGGCAGATGATTCACAGAAGTAAGTTACCATTGTTCTGGTGGACTTTGTAAAACTGAGGGATCACTTTTGAAAACTGTAAAAACTACTAGTTTTGAAGAAGCTTTTCAGCATCTTAGTGATTTCCAAAGATTTTTTTTTTTTCTTTTTTTTTTTTTTTCCCTAAAGGCATGCAAGCCGTAGAAGCAAGCTGAGACATACCTGGATGGTAGCAGTCAGCAGTGAGAATTCTACCTCATTGGGAGTCTGGTAATGAAAAACTCCTTTCTATGTCTTTCCTTGCATTCTCAGGACATAACCATACAAGGCAACACAGAGATCCTTGAGTCATTGTATTACTACTAGGTTAACCTACGCAGGATTTTCATTCTCTATTCAGTTTTCATTCACCTTTGCTAACCTTAGATACCTCTGGAGATCATCTAGTCCATCTAGTCCCCTTGCTTAAGCAGGGTCACCCAGAGCACATTACACAGGATTGTGTCTAGGCAGGCTTTGAAGATCTCCAGAGAAGGAGAGAGTGCAACATCTCTGGGCAGCCTGTTCAGGTGCTCTGTTACCCTCACAGTTAAGAAGTTTTTCCTCAAACTCTGCCAGAACTTCCTGTGCTTAAATTTGTGGTCATTGTCTCTTGTCCTGTCACTGGCCACCAATGAAAAGAGTCTGTCCCCATCCTCTCGACACCCTCCCTTAAGATATTTGTACACAAAAATAAGATCTCCTGTCAGTCTTGTCCAGGCTAAGCAGGCCTGGCTCTCTCAGACTCTTCTCATAGGAGAGATGCTCCTGTTTTCTGTTCAACTTTGTAAGTTTACACTGGACTTTTTCCAGTAGTTTCATGTGTCTCTTCTGCTGGGGAGGCCAGAATGAAGGGCAAAGAAAAGAACTGGATAGCAATAACATTGTTTTTGGAACACAGAAATAAGAAATTAACTTGCAATGATCTAGTCAAGTCAATGATCAGATCAAGTGTCACCATCCAGAAGAAAACACATTTAAACATAGGAGTACAAACAAGTTTTACTCTCCCTTATTATTGGGCCAAAAACTGCGGACCCAAGTAACCATCTTGGATGCTTGCATTTCTTTTATTTCTGTATATATGTCATCTTTCAATTAGAACATTTTAAGAATCCATCCATCACTCATTGTCCCACTGCACTGGCATCAAAACAGTACCTTGATTTAATTTCTTATGCCATCATTAAAATCCTATTTCAAGCAATTTTGTATAGGTCCTACCTAATGCAATCTGTCCATATGTATCTTCTCTCAGTTTTGCTAGCTCACCTGTTGATGTCAGGTACATAATTTCATCTTCCATATATTTGCCTACTCTTTCCCTGTCATTGTTCATCAGTTGACAATAGTTAAGCAATTTCATCTTCTCACATACACTACTCTCTTCCTCCTTTGTGTGCCTCCCCAAAGAAAATGCTCTGTTCCTAAGGTATTCACCTAGATAACCTTCTGTATTAAATTTTCTATTAAAAAAATCCTACTGCTCATGTAATGGCCATAAAAGAACAAACAGATGGAAAAAATAACTGCTTGGTCACTGTTACATTTGCCTTTACTCTTCTTGTTTGCCCTTGCTTGTATAGACAGCTCAGTCACTTCAGGCATACAGAAGCATTTGGATTTTTAAATAGGAAAAATAAGTCTCAAAATCAGACTAGTTAAAGAAAACAGTGCACCGCTCAGCTATCGCTTTAAATACAGAGTAGGTTTTTTTGTATGTGTATGGTCAAAGTTGTTGCACACTTGACATGACAGCTTCATTAAACCAGAAAATTTCCATCTGGGGGAATACTTTTTCCACCCTGGTCATAGCATATAGTCACAGCTTACCTGTCTTGATTATCAGACAAGCCCATTTCTTTCTTTCCCTTGAGATTAGTTCAGAAATATCCTCTATTATTTAAAGTCCACAGAGCACCTTCACACATTTTTTATAGCATCTGTGGAAAATAATTCTTTCTGTGCCTTACCCTGCTTTTCAGTCAGAAATTCCAGCTTCCACCACCTTAGTAGTCCACTGCCACCATCTTTTTCTTCTGAATAGAATGTTTTTAAGACAGAGCTTTCTGTTTCCCAGAAAAAAAATCACCTTAAAACCTTTGGAGGTTTACATAAACATCTTAATGTTTGCCAAACATAAAAAACAGAATTTGTTGGAATTTCTGAAGAGCAGTAACCCCTTGTGCATTTTTGTAAAGCACCCAATGCATTTTAAGGGAACCTAATAAACAATGAGTCATTTCAGACATAGCCAAAACATTTCCAAACTTTGCAGTTAAAATTTTTTCCGTATTTTTTTGGTCTGGAAAGAGCATTAAATTGACAATAGTAGAGCAGAACTGGGCTGAGGAACCAAAAAAAACTCTCTTCTCTCCAGGGCCTGGGACACCAGAGGGCTGGCCTGAAGAAAAAAAAAGCTATTCAGTAACTCTGCCTTTTCTGTGTCTTTTGTAACCAGGACACCCACACCATTCAGCAGCAGACCCACATTTTCCGTAGTCTACCTTTTGCTATGTATTTGTAGAGGCCCTTCTTGTTGTCCTTGACGTCTCTTGACAGATTTAATTCCAAATGTGCCTCAGTCTTCCTCATACCATCCCTGCATGTCCTCACAGCATTCCTATATTCCCAAGGGGTCTGCCATCTTTTCCACATTCTGTATGCTTTCTTCTTGTTTGAGTTTTGCCAGGAGCAACTTGCTCATCCATAGAGGTCTCTTGCCCCCTCTCTCTGACTTGATACTTACAGGGATGCACTAGTCTTGAGCTTGGAGGATGCTTGAATACTAACCAGATCTCTTGTCCCTTCTCCACCTCCCCAGGCCCTTCCTCCTAGGGCCCTAGTCCCCGGCATTCCTCCAAGCAGGTCCCCAAAGAGGCCAAAATTGGCCCTCTTGAAGTCATGGGTTGCGATCCTACTTATGGCCCTGCTTCCTCCTCACTGGATCTTGAGCTTCACCAACTCATAATCTCTGCAGCCAAGTCTACGCTCAGACTTCACACCTCCAACCAATACTACGGTTGGTTTTAAAGTATGTCAGGAGTTTTGTCTTTATCATCTCCTCTAATCAATGCTTAAATTAAGAATGCAATACACAATGCCCCTCAGTAAAAATAAGTTATAAATAAATAAATAAATTAGGTTTAAAACACGCCACATATATATGACTAACACAAATTTTAGCTGTAAATCCCGTGGTTTATTTTGGCACTTCTTTACCAGAGTAACCCATGTTCTCAAAAAACATGACTACTTAGAGCATCTTTAAGATAATTGCTGTCTTTGCAGTGCTACTTTGAGGGAAAAAAAAGGTATAACAATTCACGTGCTGGAACAAAGAACAGACATCTTAAGGAAATTATCAGATTAAAAAATGATAACTTAATTATTGCTATTCTATCCCAGTAAGCAGGACTTTGAGCACCAAGAAAGAGGAGATCTAGAGAGAGTGGTTGTATCTGAGTGTCTGACTCAGATCTTTTCTCCAAGAAACTAGTATTAATAGATCAACACATCTAAGTCACTACGTAAAGCTGCACAATATATTTATTTGCAACTTTTTCAGAAACAGTATAACACACAGAGTCCATCAAGTCTGCAATAGGAAGCAATGCACATGAGTTAAATTCTACTTCTAGAACTGTAGATAAGCTACATAGCTGAAGAGGTATGTACATTTTAAAATATATTTATATAGAAGACTCCCACACTTTTTCTTTAGGCTAAGAGAACAACGTTCTCACCCAGGCAGCAAGTGTTACAGAACTCATGAGGTCTTTGTAAATATCCTATTTAAAGTCCATGAAAAACAGTAAGGACATTCTTCATTTCAACTTACCACGAAAAAAGATAAATCACCTGAGTTATTGAGTAGTAAGCTAAGAACTTTCCTTTAGCTACATATATATGAAAATTTCATGTTATACACAAAGCCTCAGATAAGAGTTGTTCCACCCACTCCAAAAAGTAAGAAAAAAAAGCTGCACATAGTCCAAATATTTTCTAAGTAATATTTTACTCCACAAAACAAGACAGAAATGAAACACATCTGTATATGCCCCTGTCTCCAGGCATTTAGATGTTTTTATTTCTTCTCCTAAAATGAAAAACAGATAGGTAATAGTAATGGAAGCAATAGGCAGGTGAGAAAAAATTAGGTGTTTATTAAACTTCATAGGCAACACAACACCCTCATAAATTAGAGAATGAAGTAGTAATTCACAAGCACGCAGAATTAGACTTTGTGGAAGAAGCACAAAATTCAAGTCTTTTACAACTCTTTCAAGAGTTTCAAAAAACACCAAGCCATGAAGAAACAATTAAGATTTTTTTTTTCAAAGGAGGAACAAGTAAATAAATATCTTAAAAAAAAATTAAAAAAAAAAATCACATTAGGGCAAGCCCGGGAATATTTTACAGTTACTTCCCCTGTCCTCTTCCCCTCCTGCATAAACTTTCAGCCAAGAATTACAGGTCAGTCATGATGATTAAGCAACTCTTTTTTGTTCTGAATCAGTTAAGAACATTAATAGCATGCCATAAATAAATATGAATAATACATTTTAGTTACTGGGATAGGTAATGATGTGCTATAAAAGGGATCTTTACTAACTTGTTTAGATATGAAATTGTTGCAACACTACATATAACAAGTCCTTGTTTTGATAATAGCTTTCAAGTTGTTGAACTTCCAAACATTAAGCAATATCCATAGTGTTTACAGTTGCAAATGCTGGCAATTAAATGTTCTTGAAGCCTACTCTCGGTAGCAGAGCCTACTCAGTCTTTTGCATGCTTTCTTACTCTCCAGGAGTTCTAATTTTTGTCTCAAGCACAGAAACAAACTAACAAATAACAACAAAAAACCCTATACACATTTAACATTTAAATATGGAATAGGATTCTTATGAATAGCCTGTATCATTTAGTAAAAAATAACAGCCTTTGCAGATTCTTTTCAAATATTGCAGAATTTAGTCATGTATGAATTTTGACAGTGAATAAATCAGACTTAAATGTGTATCTGAATTACACCCACAGATCATAGCAAAGTGAAGAATATTCATACATGCACATCAGTCAGATGACAGGCGTAATAATTGCCAGACTTGGCAAAATGGACGTTTCCTTCTGAAAATAAGGGGTGGTTTTGGCTCAGCTTCTCTGATGTTACCACATTTAAATAGGGTACAATTTCAGATTGGATACTGATCTGTATTTTGTAATCTGAGTTTGCATATATCAGGAAACTGCATGGAATTTCATGATGTTAGCTAAGAAATTTTATACTTAAATACACATTTTTTTCCACAATTTATGAGGGCAGCTTTATTCATGTTAATAAATTAGCAACTGGCTGAGAACAAGGTATTTTCCTTGGCCAATTAACAAATAAAAACCAAAATCTTCCAAAATGTAATTCTTCCAATCTATTCATTAATAAATTTATTTTCAGGTAAGGATACCAGGTGCATTGCGTATAAAGATAAACAAAGCCACATTCTTTCCAAAGTCTGTGCCAGAAGTTACTCTTTTGATGGCACTCTTTGGAGGTTCTTTAGCATATTGAGAAGAGATATTTTCTTAAATATTTGACAGATGTAGGTACTTAAAAATTTCTTTTTTTTAAAAAAAAAAAAAAAGTTAAGTCAATTCAGACCTCAGAAACAGAAAAGCAAGCTAAGTTATTTCTATCCAGAGAGTCAGAAGTGCACAAGGACTCCACATCAATTTTGCATTATAATTTGTGAACTAGTATTTTGTGGTTTTACTTTTCTTATTCATAGCATCAATACCGACACATAAGGAGTTTTTATTTTTACTGTGGTGCTAAGCATCACAGGCAACACTTAAGGAAAGAAACAGTGAGCTTTTTCAAACAAATCATTCATTTTTTATATTTGCACGTGCACAAAGCAGTACTATTTGCTGATACACAACAAAAATAAGATTTTGCCAAGTGCAAAGCTCATACAGGAGTTTTGAAAAGGTCTCTCCTCTCCACTTTGCCTACTTGTTCTATCAGCTCCAAGACTGACACCTAGTGCACATTACAGAGATCCAGCTTTTCTACTAGTCAAAACACTAGTCCACATTAATTTACAATTACATTGATTTCCAATAAAATGAAATAATTCAGCAGTGCTGAAAGATTCCCAATCCTTTTAGTCTCAATTTGCATACATATTCTAATTCTCATTTGAATCTATTAAAAGAATAGCAAGCTTATAGACCATGAGCTCAGCAGAGTTCATCCCCTAACAGTTAAAATTGCTGGATCATTAATATCAATAATGAGCTAGAACTGCAATTAGTGTCTAAATGAAATATGCCATGAATTACTGATTTATTATGTTTGTCAGAGAAATCTACCATCACACAGCAGGCATAAACACAGAAATGGTACCCTTTCAGAGATTTCAAAATTGCGAGGTTTTCCTAGAAGGTATCCAAGATCAATAGTCTGCTAACATTTCTACTTTATTTCCAGTTGAGTTATATGAAGGACATGATAGAGAACACAAGAGGAAAATTCAGAAAATTTTTATTAATGCGGCAATAATGCAAATTCACAAGTATTGTCTGTTATTTTTTTTTTTTTTAACCTGCTCAACTGACCTCCTCCCCTTATTCATCAGACCTTGCCCTTCATCAGCTATAAACTTTATGTCTTCATACTCTTGCAGGACTACATTTCAGATACCCTCTCATTACATTGGCTCAAACAAAAACAACCAGGTTGCATCACTAACCTGCTATTCTTTTTCTGTTCTGTGCTTATTTTCCAGAATTTGTGGCATAGCAAGCTCTTAAAGCTAGGCTTAATTCTTATATCTCAATCATGCACTTCCTTATGAAACCACTGAAATCTTGTTGTCACAGATATAACCTATTAAATAGCATTAAAAAAAAAGAAAAGTTTACAATCCCAACTGATATACATACTGATACTACATATAAAACTAGGGGTAAAAAAAAAGTAATAATAATAACGCTGGTTTATTTTTCATTTATTATAAGATGTCCAGAGCATGTCACTAGATTAGGTACAACATTTCAGCACTAGGAAAGATCACTTTGCTTAAATTTTTTATCTGTGAAGAAAAGCCATCATTTGTGAATAATAATACATGAAACACACAGTATCCAAGTGGTGACTAACTCTCTAGAGATATTAATTGCAAATGAGCTGGAGCTTTATAAAAGTTTGCATTAAAACATCAAGATTCCTAGTACTCAAGTGCACAGAAGAATTGCATACTGTAGATCTCTTGCAATTCAGCTTGATTTTTTTCAAAATTTCTTCAGCGGTTTTCCAACAAAACTAATGAAAAGATGCATGCAGCAGCTTATAAACTCTAATAGTTAGAGAAGACATAATTCTCCCTATTCCAACACGTCTGACATGAAACAAGAAAGGAAAATGACATAAAAGCTGTTCCAGGGAAGAGATAAACAATTGAAATTGTTTGCATAGTTTTCCTAAAGTTTTACACTGCACAGTCAGAATTTTACAAGACATTTGAAAGTCACGTAACTCATCCAGAAGGAAATGAGACATTCCCAAATCCTACCTTTCATAAAAAGTTTGAAAAAGTAATCTAGATTTGCAGTATATCTAACACTTTGCAAAAGCTCTATGAAGAAACCTTTCCTGCAGTATGTGAATGAATTTGCGATGCAGTAAAAATTATTGCCGGAAAAGCCAAGATGTTTTCACTTCCACCTTCTATCAGCAAGGTAAGGAACTTATAAGTGCCTGGTATGCACTTTTTCTCAACATCACCTCTGTAAAAGCCTGCCCTATTCAGACCCCCTCCTACATGGACAACAAGCCCAAATGAGAAGAATGGAAGCTGCAGTGTTTCAGAGCTCACGTAGCACAGATCAGTCCCAGATTAGTACATCAGGAGAGCACAATCTGGGAGCAGTTGTTTGAACATGAAAATATAATCAATTCATTGCTTGTCTACACTTCCCTCATCCCACCTGTTCCAGTAGGAGACTGATGAAGACAGCACTTGCTGTAAAGAAGGCAACTGAAGTGGAACGGAGGAAGGCTTGTAGGCAAGCAGGAGGTGAGACTTATTCAAGTTACAAGGTAGAATTATTTTGTTTTGAGGTTTGTCTTTAAAATGAGAAACAGTTGTCAATTTAGTTTTTTTTTTTTTTTTTTTTCAGATGAAAAGCTTTATTTAATAAATAGCAAAGACAAAGAAAGCATTTGCCAGGCCTCTGGTTTAAGTTCAA
>WBNA01000282.1:278649-289818 GCA_013398345.1 Nothocercus nigrocapillus | reverse complement strand
GAAGGAAGGAAGGAAGGAAGGAAGGAAGGAAGGAAGGAAGGAAGGAAGTTTAGTGAGAGCTGAAGGGACTGTGTGTGCATGCATACAACCTTCCCTGCCTTCCCCAAGGGGTCCCCAGGTGTACTGCTAAAGGAACAGCTATCCTCCCCACCACCAATCCAGGGCCCAAAGTGTGGTGGAGCAGCTACCCTCTCCATCTTGGACCCCAGCTGACCATAGATAACTGACAGTGTCCAGTGCTGACCAGGAGGAGCTACACAGTACGGGCTGCAATTGGCAGGACTAGAAATGGGCATGAGATCAGCAAAAAGGGCTGTATTTTCTTCAATACAGCATGCAGTCAGCAAAACTTGTACATCTCCAAACAGTGTATGACTATGAGTCAAAATCCGTATCCCAAAAAAACCCTGCAGCCTAGATCCCATGGAGCTCGCCTGCATTGTAGCGGGGTGGGCATGGGGCTACATGGCAGTCAACCTTCCCATGATCTGGGATGCCTCTCAAGATTCCTCTCCAGGGGCTAAGACAAGGAACCCCTGGAATGGTGAAAAAACAAGACTCGGGCAATAATAAATGTTGATGAAGATTCACTTGCTATGACTACACTCTATAACCATCTTCAACAAAGCTTTCTGCATTAAACCTAGAGCTAATACACCTCTTCCCTGTGACAGTTTGGTAGAGTCACAGGATGCTGATTAGCGATCTCACAGCAACTTACTTGTGAAGGCACAGGGTGGAGGAATCCCCCAAGTTCTCACCCAAAAGGGTTCACAGTTGTTGGGATGATTGGGAGGATGTGGAAAGACAACTAGACTTACCAAGGTGAAAGAGTAAGGATGGATGAATAATGGCATAATTCTAAAAATGCTAGGGACAGTTTAAACTTACAGGGAGTGCAAGATAAAGAACTAGTTACCCTCCAAAATGAAATGCAGGCCTCAAAATAGTGATGCAGTACTACCACTACAGTAGAAAATGATTGCACCAAAGAACGACTGAAGGTCAGACAAGATTAAAGCAGGGCAATAGAAATCTGAGGTGATGATGGTAAGGTATCTAAAACTTGACCCCATCAAGTTACGCTGAGTGTCGATTGACCCAGAATCTTGGGTCATCTCGGGACATCTGGTTTGATCCAGATAATGATCTTCCACTTCCCTGTGCAACAAGCTAAAAAGATGGATCAGAAAGATGAAATAAATACTAGTTTCTATTACTGTGCTGAATATGAGAAAGTATAGATGATATGATATGGTATGATGATATGATATGAACCACCAGTGAACATTTTACCCTTTCAAGTATTGTTGTCTATCATTTACAACCTGACAAGGCAGATGGTCTTACAAGTAACTGATATATTCTATATTATGATCTGCAGATCTGTTAGATCATTTATTGATCTATAAACACCTAACCAGTTGCATATTGTTATTTTCTTCTAATTGCCACCACCTGTCTCCACACACTGTCTCTGGAAGACATATACTCTGTTATCGAGTAGCTAGAACTATGGACTAGTCCATCAGCGCATATCTAGGTGCAAAAGTTGGTACAGTAATGCTGCTCAAGAGTAGATTGGCTCTACAGTAATGAGCTGATCCCAGGTAAGTGTGTATTTATGCAGAGCAGCCTAAGGTCTGGCATGATTTAACATACCAAAATCTGGATACAGTATTTCTCATTGCAAATAATCAGTGCTGTCATAGAATCATAGAATCATAGATTGCTTAAGGTTGGAAGGGAACTCTAGAGATCATCTAGTCCAACCCCCCTGCACACGCAGGGTCACCTACAGCATGTGGCTCAGGACATGTGCAATCAAGAGCAAAAAATACTGTTTTCAGGCTGTATTTAATTCCTTCCTTCACACCTGCAGTAGCCACCCCAACAACATGTGGTTTCTGCTCATCTGCTGCTGCCACCAACAGCAGCGCCCTGCTTTGCTGGAACATCCAGCAAAAGATTTACCTCATCCTAGCCAGATTTACAGGACCTTTCCTCTTTCATGTATTTACTGCTTTGTACCTTCTAATACAGATCAGAACTGAATACAAATCAGAACTGTGGAAGCCATTTCACATGAATTTAGGATATGATACTCCAGATCATAGTTATTAGATATCTGTAAACCCAGGTCAGACAGACATGCTTACAATCAGTAAGCATAAATCCCCTTTCTTTGACCAATAGATTTGAGCGAAAAAGCCACAAAGGAGGATTATCTTGACTGGAGCACATAAAGGTTATTCTTTTAACCACTCTAGTAGTAAGCAACTTCTTACCATTCCTATCAGCCTACTACTTCATTTCTTAATAAATAAATTCAGTTCAGACCCCAAAATCTTTCACACTTTACTGTGCTTTATCAGTCAAAGAACATCTGCAATGTCAGACCTTTGCCTTAAAACAATATTTTCCTGGAAACAGCTAGAAAAGGTGATGGCAAGTCAGCAGTTACACAGCTCTTTAGCTGGACCCCTCTGTATCTTCTGGGAAAAAAGAAAAGTACAAGAATTTTTGTCAGTGGAAACTGACACTGAGATTAAGTGCCATTAGCATATTCTTCACAGGAGAAAAAAAAAAAAAAAAAAAAAAAAAAAAAAAAAAAGTTAAGGTCATTTAGTCAGATTACTCCATAACATGCTCTGGCCAACTTTGACCTCACTCTTTCCAAAAATTATTTTCGAGTTGTCATCCCAGAATCCTAATAAAAATCCATTTGCACACCTAAATTTTTTCTCTTTCCTAATGTTTTCACCCTTCAACCATTTGCAAATTAATTCAATTTAATCCAAAATGGTAATTTTCACATATGTATATACAATACATTTACAATTCAAATGATTTCTTACATATCATAAAGTTCATGTATCATGATTCTTTATATATCATAAATATTATAATGTCATAATATTCCTCAAGCTTTAACTCGGTTATTCTCTCTGCTAACAAGATTCCAAAACCAAATAACGCAGCTGAATCAAAACTTTTTGAGGAAGATTGAGAAGGACCATTTCACTACCAATAACAGAGAAGCCACCCCAGTGAGTCACATCAAAGGCCTCTACAAGCTAACATCCTGCTTCCAACAGCACCTTCTAGAGTTATTTTCATTCCAACTTAATTTTCTTTTGTCCCAGATGATCAGAGTTTGGTGATGGACAAGCAACAGCCACTTCCAGGAAGAAAAGGAATCTTGTAACAAAGAGCGGGGAAGACATGAGTGATGGATTAAGGACAGTGATGTGTCTCTGATGAACATTCAGTTTGCAATAATCTCCAGGCTCCTGAGGGGGCAGCTTGAAGCATTTAAGAGGACAGCTTGTGCAATTAATAAATCTTTACCTAGAATTTAGAAAGATCACCAAGATAAAATCTAATAACTTCTTTAGAATATATGCAGAGTACTGACAGATACTGCTACCATAAATTCAAGAAAAACATGTTTCACCTCAACTAGAGCAATTCTGTCCAGGAAATTGCAGATGGAAATAAGATTGTATCATTGCACATGCCTAGAAAAGCCGATGGGTTTGTACTGCACACACATACTGCACATGAACAGCTAGCTCAGACATAAAAGGACCTCTTTATATCTCACCTGAAATCAGACCTCTGGAAAGCCTGGGCAAGTGGTCAGAATGCCCTAATTCTTCATAGAAGAAAAACACACACCCTTATTCCCACATGCAGATTTTCCCAATGCGTAGAATTGTTCTTAGGTGTTCTCTGTCCGCTTGCTATTTCTCGCCATTAACTGTCTGTGTTTCTAGACATCTTTTTTGTCTGATCTTCTGTCTTACTCGGGGAAAGTCCACCCTTTCTGCATTTGTTTGCTTTACGATATTTCTCAGCATTTTACCTATGCTCACACATCGTACCAGTTTAGTAAAGCCTGTATGAACATCCGTGTCTATGCAGTTTGAAGTACAGCTCCCCCTCGCCTGAAAAAAATCAATTGATCAATCCTCCTCACCCTTCAAACTGTGAAATCACTATCTACAGATCCTGCAATCTGAAATGTTCACAGAAGGCTATCAAATAGCTTTCTAAAAGCTATTTTGTATATTCTACCTTGAATACTGATGCAGTGACAGATCACACAAAAGTATAATTTTACATATACTTCTCCATTTACAGAAGCAATTATTTTAACATATTTTCTTCTCTCTACCTCCACAACAGGTGCATCAGTTCTAGTGACATTCACTTTAGTGTACATTTTAACAAAAAATTATGGTTTCATTATGCTTGTTATAATTCTGCTGCTTGCTTACAAGTTCAGCAAATTTTACCAGTTAAGCTGAAGTTTTCATGCTTTCTCTCTGCTTCAGGATGTATTAAATTTATTTAATGTCTCAGCAAAAACATTTCAAACATTTCACAGAAAGAAGTCTACAGAGGGAAAATATATATAGGTAAAGCTACCCATTTAAGTCAGTGAATTTGTTATTTAGTACAAGCCCTTTCCATACTGGTGCCTTTGATAAAAGTATACACAGATTTGGCACAGCATTTAGAAAAACACAGAAATCTTCCTTTGCTTAAGCTTTAAGTGAAACTGGTATTTCAGTTCTTTGGAAGTTTTAGTTTTCCTTGAAAGTTTTCAAACCATCTCATCGGTTTGGGTGTCTTATGAAATATTTCCCTCTCTGTATCAGGCACAATTACATCCATTTTGCAGTATCTTCCAGCATAAGTAGAAAGGACTCAGACTTCTACCGTTTAGAGGTCTACTATCTTCTAGGATGAGGATGCCAAGTATATATTCAACTATTTTGTCTTTTAACACAAATGCTTTTATGACATCAGTATGACCCTCCTGTTCTCCAGCTTACACACAGCAGGTGATCCAGATAACACAACATCCAGTTACTTATGCTAAGAAAATCAAAAAACAAAAAGCATACACTACAGAACACTGAGCAAGACAAAACTAGGGTTGAAATGACAACAAGAATTGCAAATGCTTTGTACTTTTTTATGCCTTTATTCCCTTGCAGCAAGGGGAAAAAAAACGATTATCTGTATCTGTATTATCTAAACCACTACCCCTACCATTGCTGCAACTGTCCACACATCCCACTACATACACATATAGTTTCACAAAAACTTAGCCAGTTTTCTTCCTGCAGATGATGTTCAGCATCAAGGAGTTACACTTCTGAGTAATTCATTTTAGACTTCACATATGCGGCCCACAGGCACATATTTCTACTATCTTTACATAGTTACGGTGTTCCACTCTCATTCTATAGGTAGACAAGACAAGTTCTCCACAGTCCATATGCTTCTCCCTCATCACTGCTGGTGACTCAGCTCTGTCTCGCGCTGGAGGTGCTTGTGTTGCAATCTAGAAACACTTGGTTTGAACTGTGTGATGATCTTGATGTCCTGATACACTCAGCCCCATCAGCATTTGACTTATCCAAATAACAAGAAGAGCGAGCTGGACCAAGACCATCACAGGCATACAGCATATGTTATTCTTAGAATAGACAGAAATTTTACATTGTAGTGGTCAAGCTCTATCCTGCACTCAACAGCACAGGGCTAAATTAGTTCTCCAAAAGACAGGGAACCACAATTTTGAGACCATAGTCAAATAAAAAAAAATACATCAGATAAAAATAATATCTAAAAACAATACACTAAAATAAGTTCACTGCTCCTATTAAAGGTGTCTGGAGAGTAACTTTTAAGGGAAGGTTATCTTGTTATACTCTCTTAAAAAGAAACCTCACAACATCAGGTAAGGAAGAATTATTTGTGTCTGCTATCAAGTAACACAGGAAATTCTGTTACCCAAAGGTAGAAGCTTTGCTGCTATGCCTGACGTGCTTTATCTTCTTGTGATTATGAGGCAACTCATATCCATAGCTACAGTGAATTCGCCATCCACTTCATGCAGAAAAGTTGCTGAACCATGACCAAGAGTCCTTGAAATTGTGGTTTCAGAACAACCTCTATTAATATAGATGGCAAGCATCTGATATGAGCATTTCCTGATACTTAATAAAGGTTGAAATGGATCTTCAACCTAGCTTTCAAACCATTTTTAGCAGACAGCCATAGATTATAAACCAGTCTTTAACCATGGCGACAACATAACCATTTAGGTTAGTGAGGTTGTAAAGAGAAACAAGACAAACTAAGGGTCATTTCCTAGCTGGGTAAAGTCCTCACAGCCACTGTTTAGTTGCTGGTCTTGACAATGTAAACTGAGTGAATTTTATAAGTCCATGAATTTTATCTAATAGATTCTACTATCCCCAGAGGTCATTTTTAGCCTATGAGATGGATATTGCCTAAACACGCATCGGCTCCCCTCTCCCCTGGGTTCAATCAGCTGCTTTCATGCCTGGATTTAATTCCGCATTTTGATTTCAAGCCATTAAGCTTCATTTATATGGAACACCTTTAGAAGACAACCCACCTCCTTTGCTACACTGAACACACGAACGTCTTCATCTGAGCTAGAACTGCAATGATATATGAAAAGGGACAGCTGGTAGGACTATGAGCTTTAAACATCTACTTTCTTAAGTGTTCCAGGACAACTTTTTATCTGTCTCTGGTGCTCACTGAAAGTAAATCAACTGAATTGGAAATGAATAGAGAAACGTATGAGTGCTATTTGCGTAACTACTGGCTAGCTGAGATGCAAAGATCTCCTGCTCCTGAAATAACTTTTACCTGATTGAGTTTCATTCATCTGCTTGTA
The DNA here is from genome assembly GCA_013398345.1 of Nothocercus nigrocapillus. NCBI lineage: Eukaryota > Metazoa > Chordata > Aves > Tinamiformes > Tinamidae > Nothocercus > Nothocercus nigrocapillus. The sequence continues at coordinate 283,088 of WBNA01000282.1, read as the reverse complement.
CAGCAATTTCAACTCAGTGAGATTCATTATCCTAGAGCACTGGTAATATAACACTTAAGCCTGGTCTTCAAGGCTAAATCAGCATCATAGGTGCCCTGTAATCACTGTCCCAGCAACTTCTTGTAAAGACTCTTATAAGGTCATGAAGATCCCTGCCCACCTGATTCAGCTTCCAGAATCAAACCCTCAAGTACACTGTCAATTAGGAAATTTTCATGCAGACAGGGCAGTAAATTCTCTTCATCTATGACAAATATATTTGTCAATAATTCACATTGCAAATGTGTCACATCACAAAACAACATTTACATGTACTACAAAAAAGTTGTTCAGTCATATAATTTAGTATATGTTGAAACCTAATTAGCCTTTTAAGTCAAGCTGATTATATCTTTTTAAATGTTTGTTTTTCTTATTTGCCATAAATAACCATTTAAATACAAAAATACATTAAGCAGCATTTCATCTGAATCCTATCAAGCAAAGTTACCGAAGCGTGAGGACTATATAACCAGCGAAGCAGAAGACCATGCTATTACATGGATAGATGCTCTGGGGTTACCGAAGCAACACAAAAACCATCATAGGAACATGGCTTTAGACACCTTATAAGTAACTCATTTCAGGGCAAAGTTCATCCACTCAAAAAAATAAAAAAATCATACTTGTATGTGCATATATGTAAACCATTCAACCTCAGAAAAATCCCACTAAACACATGGACTCAGAATAATTTTTTTGTTTCCCATCCAAGTGTCTCCAGAAAGCACAGGATATATAATCCATACTAAAAGCCACCTAAGTTTTTTTTATATATATATTAATATATTAAAATAAATATATATAAAGATATGTATTATCTGTGTCACATATTTTATATATATGTGTGTGTATGCATACATATATACGTATACATACATATATCCCAGAGTCAGGTGGCTGCAGTGGCCTTCAGGGATTGGCCTGCCTGGCCATGGTGTGGTTTTCCTGATAGTGGGCAGGGCTCTGACTGACTTTGTACTTTTTGCACCACGAAAAAAAATTTAGGAACCCCCCCAGGCATCAACAGGGACTTTAAAACTGTGCGTGCCGCCTGCTCCCACCAGCTGGCGGACAAAGCAGGCAAAAAAGGCGGCCAGCGCAGAGCTCAGGGCAGCACCGCGGCGGACGGAGCTTCCCCTGCCACATGCGGGGTCCCCACACCCAGCACGTCGGGCTTTCTGCTCAAAAGAGGCGCCGCTCCTCCTTCCCGCTGTTTGACGAAGCCTGACTGGGCCTGGCTGCCACCCGCAGCTCTTCCCACGGTGCGAGGGAAAGAGCCTGGTCTCCCACTCCTTGTTCTACAGCAAAGTAGCAGTCGAGGCACAACCACGGATACTGCTGAGCGCAGACAAAATAACACCGTGCAGCATAAGCGGGCACCATGCCCACTGCCGTGTCCCAGCAAAGCGCTGGAACCTGGGCACACCAAGCAGCACCCAGGACCTTGGCTCCCTGTACTCCCTGCCAAAGCACTGCTGCCTCACCCGAGGCTTTCTCTCTTTTTTCTCCTTTTTCTTTTTTCTTTTTTTTCCTGCCCCCTTTGGCAAGTGTTTTACCTGAAACAGGGGAAGGCTAGCGGAGCTCATTTGCTTCCAACTGCAAACATTTGTTCGTTACCCCAGGCTGATCACCAGGGTAAAGAACAAACATTTGCTACATTGATGAAATGGGGCAAAAGAACAATGAATAAATACCTAGGGACTCACCAGGCTAACATTTACAGTTGTTTTAGTTAACTTGAGTTAATTGCCAATTAATGCATGCTACTACACAACCAAAAATTCTAATCTAGGGAGTCCCAAAGTGAAGGCCTTTCATTTCTTACGTTTTAATTATTTATTTATTTAACCTTAACATTCTCACGCTTTCAAGATATGAGTGCAAACGGATTTTTAAAGAAGTAATCTGTTCAAACTATGAGACACTCCAAAATATAGTGTTCCTAATGCTAGGCTACATTATCAGTGAAAGAAGTTAAAATGCCTTTTTTTTTTTTCCCCATTCAAAGATTGTAGAGAATTGTTTTCTATTACCGAAAACTAGCCTGCAGCAATTTATTTTCATAATAATAATATTCTAAAAGACAAATGAAAGCAACCAAAGAATAAAAATAACCCAAGCTTTTCTGAAAGACAACAGCAAGCCCAATGCCACAGACATAGGTACTGCTATAGGTACTTGTTTGGTAACACCAAACACATAAACAAATACATAGCAAAAGAAACCTGGTTACATGAGTAAAATTGTGAAAGACTCTAGGTAATTTTCACAAATAAGATATAAATCACCTAGCTTGTGTCAGTAAAAATACCACTGTATTTAACTAATAGATTATGCATGTATTACTATATTAACCTACTTTTTAAATAGTGCGGGGTTTTTTGTTTTTGTTTGTTTGTTTTTTTTTTGGCACAAGCAGCCTAACATGTGGCGTTGTCAGAATAAATAAGGTTTCCTTGGTCATTGCTGCCCTCTAGTGATTGCTCCGAACAAGTGGTTTGAGAGGAAAAGAAAACGGCAACTGAAGGATTTTTCCTTCTCACCATAGCTGCTATTTGTAATCGGCTGGGTATTGTTGAAGTTTGTCAGAAGCTTCTGAGAGCGAAATCTTAATTGAGGACTTAAAACATCATTTGAATAAAGAAAGTATTTGCATCAAAAAGTGTGCATTATTTTGGTGCTGTTTGTGCAGTTGTTACTTTTGCTAAAGACAGTTTAGCTGAAGTAACAGATTAAGTTAAAAAAAAAACAGGTATAAGGTCAGAGTTACTCTGGAACATAAAACTAGGTATCTTTCTGCAGTTACTGTAATTACAAACATGCAGCTGAAGTTGATTTATGGAGTGAACTGCAATGACAGAAAATCATTTGGAACTGATTGCATCTGGATGATACTTAACACTAAAAAAAAGGCACAAAAAGTCCTCATTAAAAGCTACTGATTTGTGATGCTTGAATGTAATTACAGTCAGAAATTATTTTGTACTGTGTTAAAATAATGCCTGCCTAATTACTCAGAAATGTTAAAATTGTTCAAAAGAAGTCTATATTACATGACTCCTAATTCAATGAATGAATGAATTGATCAATACATTAATTCAGTTAGCAGACATTTATGTATGTGATGGTGTTTACACTACTGCGGATTTTCAAAATAAACGCAGCCAGACATTTCAGAAAAAGCCTGAGTACATCATTGCCTTCATTCCATAAATTCATCATATTCAGATTTTCTTCTCATTTCAGTTACAGTAAATAAGTACTATAAGGCCTTGTAAAAATCAAAAGCTATCTTTTCTCTTTGCATTTTACATGTATTTTATAGTAGAAAATTTGTTTGATAGGCCTTAACTTTGTAGTACCAAATTTCCCATATTTTCTGACGGTGACTTTTGTTTAATTTATTAAAATTAATTTTAATGGGACTTTGTCTATATTATGAATAATTCTGAAAATCCTACTCTTTGATGTAGTTTCTTCAGGCAAAATCTTAAACCAGATTTATTTGATCAGCGTGAATGCCAGTTAACTGGATTAAATTACAACATAGTAAAACACATCAACATAAACCCTGATTCTTCTATTTGTAGAGAACAACTTGTAGTAAATATGAATCCTACAAATGTAAATCTCTAGTTGGACTTTGCAGTCATCTATAACAATATAATTTAATTCCTGCAACTGAAAGTATAATCACTTACACTAGTGTAGGTGTGTTTGTGGGAGAGAGGTAGGAATGGATTAATGCACCCTTAATTTTTCCTACTATAATTACACTTGAGATACTTCACTAGTGTTTTTCAAAATGTATGCTGAAAAGTGAAATAGTTGTTTTACAAAATTACTGATGATTTCCTCTCAATAAAGAGGGACATTACCATTCCAGAAGAAAGAAATAGTCTGTTCAAAAATTAATATTTGTAATGCTGTTGCCTGTATCAAAGTATTATCTATTACTATGATGCCATTAAAATCAGTTCCTGACACTGCACAATTATAAACTAAAAGTTGTGTGTTTAGGTAATCCCGATTACTTCCTTTTCAAATCCTCGGTGCATGACACCACTAATGTACCCTAGTTACTTCATGGATACTTCTTCTGGTCATCAAAATCATATTTCCCTTCTGCTGAGCACCTAGTTACATACAAGGAGAGGGGAAAAGGGAAAACTGGTATAATTGCTAGAGCATGCACAGGGGCCTAGAAGTTCAAAATTAGTGAAGGGTCCACACAGTTTCCTGAGAGGACAAGGCGACCTGTGCAGCTAGCTTTAATTAAAATCTCTTTCGAAAGAGAAATGAGACACAGACAGAGAGATGGAGACAAAGAGACAGAGAGAGGAAGGAAGGAAGGAAGGAAGGAAGGAAGGAAGGAAGGAAGGAAGGAAGGAAGAGAA
>WBNA01000282.1:262984-277664 GCA_013398345.1 Nothocercus nigrocapillus | reverse complement strand
GAGAGAGAGAAATATAAGGAATATACAACTCCAGGCCATTTTGGATATTTGCTTTGCGGAGAGAGGGAAGAGGGGAGGAGTGGTGGGGAGGGTTAGCCTTTAGGTATCCATTTACATTTTTTTTTATATATCTTTCTTTTGGGAAGAATGTGTTTAAAATATCTGGATTCTTAAGTGACTCAGTTTCCTTACTCACAAATTCTTAATTTACAATAAAAGTGGGAAAAAAGTTGTAATTTAATTACGACGTAACACAATTATTATAGGACTTGTCTGTAAAGCAAAGGACCTATGTTAAGCTTGCATGTACTCCTTCCCATATTTACTCATTCAGAGCTCTATGTGTGTTTATGTACTTTGCTGACTAGAATTTTAAAGCTCCCTATTTAGCTTCAAATGTGTTCTTCTAAAGTGTAGTTTTACCGCTTTTATTCAAACAAATGCTATCAATAGATAATTGCCAAAGATTTTTCACACTTCACATCATCTATTTGTTCCATTCACTAGAAGTGTCATATTCTATTTTGAACTCAGTTAAAAGCTTGATTTGTCATCATGCTTTCTGGAGAGCTAGCACACACAGGCAGCATGAGTCCCGTCCTCCTCCATGCTCTGTTTATGACTTGTAAATAGACCACAAAAAGAAGAAGCAAGTCTCTCTTCAACAGGCAGAAAAAAAAATTTACACGAGCATGAAATGATCCGTGCATGTTCCCCATTTAAGGAGCACAGATTTCATGCTCATCAAAGCACTTCAGTGCTCCAATTATTCATGATCTTCTTTAGAAAACAGAGTTTTTCTGTGAGAGCTGTAGTGCTCAAATGGTCCATGAAGTCTTTAGGAAAGACATTATTTATTCCTTGGGACCACCTTGCAACCTAAATCATCCATACAAATTTCTGAAAGACGCTCATTTTCAGGAATTTCTGCACTCTAATGGCAATGCACATTTCCAAGTAATTACAGAATAGCCTGTGAAAATTGCTCTAGTGCCCTTCATGTAGAAAGTAGCTGCAGCGAGAACCCCTGTGGAGGACCTGGCATCAGCCCCGGTGTGATACTACGCAGAGACTAAGATCCTGCGGGAACCAGGCACGAATATTCTGTCCAGCTGCCTCCCAGGCAGTAACATCTCAGGCTTAGCACAGCTAAGGAAAGAGTCCTAGCGGATTTAAGGGACCCTTTTGAACCTCAGCAGAGGGGAATCCAGCCTTGCGTCCAACGCATGCCCCCAGGAGCGTCCTGCTGGCGTCTCTGCCGTGTGGTTCCTGCGTCTCCCTGCAGAGCTTGCAGTGCAAGTCTTCTACTAAAATTGTGACGTTTAACTCCTTATGAACTGCGGAGTGTCTCTCAAAAGTAGCCACACCAGTCGCAGCAGCCCAGAGCACTATGCAATAAAACACCAGAAGTGTTCTGTGATCTTCAGATGCCAAAATAGTTGTCCTTATGTGCTGAGCAAGATACAACCTTGGATTCAGAACACATTTACACCAAGAGGAAAAGATTAAAATAACATGTTATTTTCTGTGAAAACCACCATGGGGAAGCTACTGTGATCAAGGATTTCAGTTATTTTGAAAAGTAAGACAGTAGTCCTTGTTGCATATATACATAAACATAAGGATACTTCTTTGCTGTGAGGGTGACAGAGCCCTGGCACAGGCTGCCCAGAGAGGCTGTGGAGTCTCTTTCTGTGGAGATCTTCAAACCCGCCTGGCTGCCACCCTGTGCCCCGGGCTCCAGGTGTCCCTGCTGGAGCAGGAGGGCGGACTACATGAGCGCTAGACGTCCCTTCCAACCTCAACATTCTGTGATTCTGTGATACACATAAGTTTGTATGTGTATATGTATATATGTACTTCCCTGACCAGATTCAGAATATGGCTGTATGTAACAAACTAAAAGGGTTTACAAGGTAGTGCTTAATCTTATTCTACCACTCAACATTAGTCACTTCAGATGACCTTATGATAAATATGGAAAAATATCTGTATTTTCATCATCTGCTGCCATCTCCTAGGCTAGAGTTTATTTCGCCTATATGACTTTGCTTAGGTTTCCATCAGTTAGACCTGAAGAATGGCAAGAGCTACAGAGCTGACAAGGATTTGGTATGGTTCAGTGTTCTTTCAGTTAGGATGTTTCTGGCCGACAAGCTTGCCTGCAGGCAAGTTTAATGTTACAGCTCTGATAGTGCCAGAACAACGTCTTCTGTTTTGGGTAAAATCAGGACTAGCAAACACATTTTCAAACTGCTATTGTAATTCACATTTTGGGGCTTGGGTTATATTTATCTAAAGTATTTCATAGAATTGTTAAGCTCAGCTTCTATTTTTGCTTGCATTACATACACATAGTTTTAAATATGGCACTATCTCTATCTGCTCTCACAGACCTGGGTTTAGCTTAACATCCTTCACACAGTTGATTTGCTGTATTATTTTGAGTCAGAATGAGCATCTCATCTGTATATAAAGGCTAGATAAGTTTATTCAGTGAAAACAATCCAAATCTTAAGGCCCTTGACTTATGACTTACGAACACATTTGATAAGTTGAACTTTTCTTATAAATTTACTCCAAAATGTCTGGAGAATTCCTTTGAAAACTCCAGTGATAATCTCTATAGGGACGTGCCTGTGACATAAACAAAAATATTCCTTAAGAACTAAAAAGTGTACAGAAATGGCTATAGCCTAAAGCAAAAAGTTGTTTTCAGTGGAAGAAAAGCTGTAATGCAGTATTCTGTTCTAAATGTTCTAAAAAGCTTTAGGCTTTTTTTTTTTTTTTTCCCTCCTCATTTTCTTCTTTCTCAAATGTTTCCAATACTCTTTAGTGCTGGTGCAAGTACTTGAACAGCTTTTTCTCTAGGAAGTAGTTGGGGAGCAGAGAACGTAATATACTCCTATAAGAGGAAAACTTTCTCTATTCTTTTAAGCAAGCTGTTTCTTGATTTTACTTTTGATTTTTAATGTGTATTTTTAAATAAAAATGCAAAAATAAAAATCAAACTTTTGCAAAAGGAAAGCTATAGCATGTTCTTAGGAAAGTATGCAATTAGCTACCCAAAGAAACAGACAAGTCTAAATGAAACGCTACCAGGTAAGTATTTTTAGCTGTAGTAAGAAAATCACCTTTTGTTGGATTTCTTTAGATTGCAACACCAGTTTATGAACCTTGAATCTCTGCTGAGTGCAACACTGTAAGAAGAAATAGGATTGTAATACCAATGCCAGTGGTATCAGGCATTAAAAATGGCTAAAATGCTTTAGTTCCAACAAGATTTTGTATTTGTTCAAATTATAAAGAGGTAAAAATTACATTCTAATTCCTACAGCTTTTAAGGCCATAGAAGAATAAGGTGGGTTAGAGGAATGAGGCAGAAAAATACGTGAAGAGGGAGGCAAATATGAAAATTAAACTTTATGTCTTACTTATTAGTAGTCCTATGGTCTGAAATAAGGGAATTCTAGCTTTGAAGAGAACATTTTTCGTATTTCAAGCACCCGCATCTCTTTTTTCTCTCATTCTTCCACAGCTTACTGCTCTGTGGCAGACAATCATGAGCTAGAGCACCTGATGTTGCTCTCCTCCTTATTGCGTCTGGCATTCCAGCTACACTGTTTCGGTTGATGCATTTTCAAGTAAATTGGAGGCTCGTACAAAGGAGATCATAATGCCATTCTGAACTTCAGAGCAGCTAAGGAAACTCACTCTAGCAGCTCAAATTGTTTGAAGAGTGCCAGAGCGAGGAGGACAAAATTAGGCTCCAAACCTAGGAAAACCTAATGCTAAACTCTTGTCAGTCTGACCTCTTGCCTCTCAAAGAGCTCAAGATTGCAAGACTTTACTAGAAAGACAGATTTCAGCAGCACTCAGCAAAGCGGTAGCTGTTAAGGCTAGAAACATACACTACAGAAGTTCTATCAGTAAAACTGAAGACTGATTTAACAAATCTACAGTATCTCCAATGAGTTGTCCCCAATTATATTTTTTATTAAAAAAGATTGTTTTATTTTAAGCATAGTAACTATGAAGAATATATATATAGTAAATATAATACTTAGAAGAATATTCCTTTAAGTTACTTTCGGATCCAAATTTAAGTTGCTCATTTTACCTCAAGTGTTCTTTCAGTTTGGAGATCTCCAGTCTCTCAGTACTGCAGAACCCTGTATCAAAAGTGTAAAGTCTATCTGCAGTGGGTTTACTCTTCTTGGTCATTTTTTACTTTCTTTCTTACATGCTAGTAATGCAGGGACAGAGTGATGAAAAAATCTCTATGAAGATACAACATCAATATTTCAAGCCTTGCTCAGGACTCCCAGTGAAGGACATCTCCTGTCAGCCCAGACAACTGTTCACAGAGGCCAAGAAGTCAGAGATCGCCAGAGATCGTTGTGGCTGCATCACCCCTACGTGCAGCTGGCCACAGGAGTGGGTGAACCACAACCCTATGAGTGTGGCAGGTCACAGCTGCTCAGCTGGGCTACTGCCACTGACCACTGATATAAAGGAATACACCACGCTAAATGGCTATTAAAGCATATTTTATTGTACAGCAATTTGCAATACAGAGAATGGGTAGTTCTTTTAAAATGTATATATGTACAAAATTACAGAGAATGCAGTGATCTGTAGCTTTGAGGAAGAACAAACTGCATGAACACCAAAGTGCTATTTGTAAACATATAAATCAAATTTCAAATGTTTTTGCACTTTAAAACCTGGTTACTTATATAATATATATAATATCTGGGTGGCTCAGAAAACCAATGTTCACTGAATTTGTTCCTGATACAAGCATGAAAATCCCCTTTTTTAAAAAATATTTTGCTTTATACTCACTAGGAAACTTGCACTGCCAGGGTTTATTTGTTACTCAGCCACCTAATGACTGATTTTATTTATGTCCAGCTATCTGTAACTGTAACTCACAGGGCTGAAACTGTAGAAAAGGACGTATTTCTAACAAACTGTGTAACACATTGGAACCTATATTCCACATGGCTGTGCTGAATTTCCTTTAACCATAATAAGCATTTTCTCACGTAGTGAGATATATGGAACAGGAAGGCCTTGAGACGTAGGGATACCAATAAGAAAGATTTAGTCCTGATCACTAATAGAGTGGGAGAGACATACTGACATCTCTGGTGTTAAATATTACTACAATCTATGAGTAGCCTGGAAAGGGTCAGAGAAACAGCAAACTGAGAAATTTACACTGTAACAAACACAGCAGGACTAGTGTTAAAGGCATTTAAACTGCAATTGAGATATGGAATAGACTCTTCAATTACCTGACACGATAAAAAACATTGTGGAGGTAGCTTTTCCACCAAAATACCTTGACTACATGAATATGAATCCTCCTTTCTGCTGGATCAGGTACATTGCACTTCCTCCTCTAAACAAGTTACCTGGTCTTATTGCACTGCAGCAGTCAGCAGAACAAGAAAACCTCTGCACCAGCACCTGTGCATGGACAGACTGCTCTGTGAGAGCCGCACTGCGACGCCACAGAACAACGGGGACCTGCCTGGGTGCACATCATCCCAGTGCTCCCTGCAGGAGTGGTCATAGATATACTGCCTAGAAAACATTTTAACAGGCTATGCAGACATAAAATTGTGATTTATTTTTGCCAATATAAATATTTATGTTCACATAATTTTATAGTTGATACAAGAACAGTTACACTGAAACCATGTTGGGTCATAACTGTACTTCTAGGAACAATTAAGTAAGAGAAGTACCTAGCAAATCTTACTAAACCACTAATATATGTTGAACAGGCGTAAGTGGGATATAAGAACATGGTGATCAAAATGTTTTTGGCATATCTCACAGAAATCTTTGCCTCAAAAATGTACACCTTGCCACAGTCAAAAGGGTAAAAAGAACTATACAGGACAAAATAATACTTCCATGTCAACTGAATAAAAATAATCTTATTTACAAATTGCCAGGAAAAACACAAAAGGCTCTTCCTTTTAGAATAAATATGTGTATTAAGGGAACACATCCACTAGTCAACAAGACAACTTTGTGCAGTTAAGAGAACAGTTCTTAAATACTAAACAAAATCAGAAAAACAAAAGAGCATAGTAGAACAGCCATGGCAGAACATAAACCTGATGTTTGCTGATTTACATTTCAGAAAGAAGGCAAGATAACTTTTCAAAGCCAAACAGATAAAAGCCTTACGTAATTCATTATTTCTGTGTACAAACAGATGCTTCCATTTCTAAACTTAAACAATAATTTCATTCCAAGTTCTCTCACTTTACCATGATTTCTATATAATATTAAGGAAATGTTCACTCTTGATAATTGCAGGATTTCTAAAAACAGCACCAGCTAAGCAATAGCAGCATTTCACTTTGAAAATGCTTTTTCTAGTAATGTTGACCATTAAACTGAAAGGTTAGTTTCCAACTGTGAGTCTTATTTAAAAAAAAAAAAAAAAGCCCACGGTTTCAAATTAAACTTGCTTCACCTGACACAAAAATTACATAGCTTAAAAAATAGAGATTTTGTTTACAAAATTTGGCCAAATAACATACGAGTGATTTTGCACAATACAATAAATGACAAGCCAAAATATCCATGGCCTAGTCCTGCGGAAAGAAAAATAGATGTGAAGGTAGAAATTATTTCCTTCAGCTAGGTTCTCTATGGCCATGGACACTGACATGGCATTCTCTGCAGTGTAAGAAACTTAGAAAGCAGTCACTGCAAATACACATTCACTGCTGACTGTATGGATCTGGAACTTGTATTTGAAAGCAACATCTCACAAATTTTACAGTGGTAAAGAGCAGGCTATAAGTGACCCAGTAACCTACATCTACTCAAAGGGAAATTACAAAGGACACAGCCAAACTCCTCTTGGTAGCAGCAGAAAGCATAATGGGGAAATGGCTAAAAAATGTGACTTGGGAAAACCATGGGAAAAGTTTTTCACCAAAGGAAATAGGGGAGCACAAATATGGGAGCAGACTGTCCAAAGAGGTGTCAGGATCACTGTGTTTGGGTCTTTCCGTAACTTCCCTATATAAGTCACTGTTGACCTGATCTAGAGCTGGCAACAGCCCAGCTTCGAGTGGGAAATTGGACAAAACCACTTCCAGAAATCTTTCCAAACAACTTTATGTGAGTGTGTCAGCAAGGTCTATGGAAACACATTTCACCTCACTTACTGCAGCCAAGGCCACAGATGCTGTCAAATGCTGTGGTTCAGCTGTTGCACAGCAGAATACCGAGCTCCAGTCTAAACCCTGAAAGTTAATGAAAACACTGAAAGAATATCACTTCAGAATAAAAGGGACAGCTTAAAATTATGGCCCTTTTGGGCTGGGAAGACACTCTTTAAGGCCTGCAGGTCTTGAACTTACACTTCAGAAACCAAGAGGACTATTGTTCTGAACCTCTCTCCCTAATACTGGAGGAGAGAACATCTGGAAATACAACCCGTGTGTATTCTACTTCCACTTCATTCCTTTGTGGAATGAGTAACGGTAGGGTTTTTTGGTGGTGGTGGTGGTTTGGTTTGGTTTTGTTTCTTAAACACGCAAGAAGACAGGAAAAAGCCCTCAATGTGCTCAGCTAAGAGCAGTTTTCAGGAAACAATCTATCTGCGACTCCACTACTATCTTAGTACACCTACACCTCTTTCAATCTCCGTTAAATATCCAGAAAAGTCTCAAGACTTAAGTGAGGCTTCTGCAGTGCTGGGCTGGAGAATGTTATAACCCTGAAACCTCCCCTATGCAGTAAGATAGGTCTGCATGTGAAAACTTCCTCAGTACTTTGAAGATGACATATTTTCTCTATACAAGAAGAAAAATTAAAATAAGAAGTCTTATTTCATCTGGCATTACATTTTCCTGTCTCTAATTTAGAGTATGCTTTCTGTTAATTGCTTAAGGACCAGCTGCTTTGGACGCCTAAGACACTGAAAGGACGCCTAAGACACTGCTTTTCTTACTTAAAGATAGTACTTTATTAAATCTGATGAACCATCTTATTTCTGAGAACTCTGCATTCTATAAAATCCTTATAAAACTTTTTTTTTTTTTTAAAGCCATACAGTGTTCAGATATAGCATTGATAAAACACTGCAACAGCTTCTAGTTTTATGCTTTTCCTATCAGTCCAGGAAGCTTTATCCAAGGCTAATTTAATGAACTGTGGAGATGTTCTCAGGTTAGAGATGTTTTCTTAATATACACAGAAAAGAATGAAATAGCTGGATCTGGAATGATTCCTTTCTCATTCCAACTAAAATCACTGAAAACTGAGAAGCATTGAAAGATGTTTGCTGATTGCAGAAATACATACAAATTATACTAAAACATAGGACTTCTGAGAACTTCTGTAAGCAACAACATCTTAAGATTTTGGAGATGCTGGGCACCTAGACCTACCACTCACTAGTAAGCTTATCAATATTTTCTTAAAATTAGTCAACCTTATTATTAAGATAAGCAGTTCCTGTTCATTCTAGGGATTTCTTTTAATGAATGGTTGATACAGATGATTGTGTATGTGCAGCAATTCTTTTACCTGCAGATGTAAAATTTAAAAAAATAAAGTTAAAACACACTCCTTAGTAGTATTGTAAATCCCCAGTTACTGTCTGAACGGAAACATTTGAAAAATGGGGAGAAAAAACAATACGTATCTCTATATAATACTAGTAATAACCAAGTCTAAACAGACTGTTACGCATTGGGTCATTAATCCATCTCATTAACCCTACATAAAACAGATACTATAGTCTCTCTGGAATTTGGAACTGTGATAGTCTTGGCAAATATTCCTTTAATTTCTAACCTGTGTGGGATCAAATCAAAAGTCTATTTCTCAGTTTTTGAATCAAATTCCAAGCCCCCAAATTGAATAAAATTCTAACTTACCAACTTTTGTGCAATTATGACAAAACTCCATAGATCTGCCACTGTGTACTCCAAACGGAGCCCCATTCCACCTACTGCTCTCAATTTAGGCTTTACTTGACATTAGAAAACCTTTCAGTAGTTTGGAGTTTTGCTAGAAAAAGTTTCATCAAGGAATAACTTAAGGTCTTCAAAAAGCTAGATAAGCAGACAAGAGCCGAAAAAAAAGACATTAAACGAATTAAGGCTTGAATTTCTTCACCCATAAGTGATAAGTGACATTACCATAGCGTATTTTTTACGCAAGAAATATTGATGTCATGAAGAAACAAACAGGAAAAGGAAGAAAAACGTATTACAGTATTGTACATATTGAGTATTGCAGCATTGATTCTGAGCTCATTTCATTCACTTAAATTATTTACAAAAGGTGATACCAGGGCCTAAAGGACGAAGAAAGTGCAAAAATGTGAATGAGTAGAAAAGAGAAGCTATTTTTCCATGATGCCCAGCCTCTAAATACAAAAATGTGTAAGTCCACAGCAGAAAGAACATGTTTTTGAAATCCTTCATTTTTCGTTTTTTACACAATAGTAAAAATATGCAAGTAATTATTTAGGTCAGCAAAATCTGCCATTCAAACATTACAGCAGTTCTTCATGAGCGCCGATTTTTTGACAGGTGTCCCAGCCAGGCTGGTTACTGACCTTGTATCATCTTCATTGTCACTTCGTTTTCTCACTTCTCTGTAAATAAGTAAATAAACAAAGACAAAGCTCAATAAACTTACTTCTATTCATGTTCACTATTTCATTTCTCTCAGCATATCTTATACAGCACACTATCACTATTACTTTCCAAGTTCAATTCATAAATTTTCTGTAAAACAGAACACAAATAAATATATATGAATATAAATAAATAAAATTTCCGCACATCTCAATCATGGAATGAAACATGTCTAAGTATCTACTTTCAAAATAGCATCACTATTATAAACAAATCACTTTTAGTGACAGAAATATAATAACTTTTGATACCTGATAACGCGTCATGTGCTCTCTTTCCTTTTGTTCATTTTTTCTTTAATTTGTTAACTGTTACTATCACCACAGAGACCGAATATGTTCACAGCTGAAAGTATAAAACTAAGTAACATATAATTCCTAGAACACATTTATCTTTAGAGCATATTGTTAGATGTTCTGTTACAAACATTGCCTTGCAAGTTGTATATGTACATGTGATTTATCAGTTTTGTAAGCCTATTATGAGCATCCCAGAATGTCAAAAGCTCACTCTAAAACTTCCTGCTTATGGTGTAAGTAAGTCAGCCTTATATCAGTAGAATAAATTCATGCTGTTTCTCTCAAAATACAATACTGTTCAGCATAGAAGTGTGCCCAAAAGGAATTATAAAAAGAGAAAATTGGTCAATCTAGAAGTCAGTCTTCTCTAATGAAATGTTCCTGTAGAAAGGTTTAAAAATCAAAAATATTACATCATATAACTAAAGTTACTAAGTTTTGCATAAAGGTATCACAGCCAATCACTCCAGAACAAAGTATATGAGTAAGGTCTACAGCATTTGGGGATTGCTGAAGTTAGTGAGATAAACTCTCATGATCTTATTTTTAAGATTCTGAAAAACAGAGAGGCTCCAAATGGCAAAAGTTTAATCCTTGAAACAAACAAATTTATGAATTTTAAATATAAAGGGTCATTTTACCACTGTAATTAATGTTACCTTACTGTACTATATACTTCTTGAACGTCACAAGCTACTGCTGCATTCATGGCCAGATTCCTGGAAACTAGTCATTCCAAAAAAAAAAAAAAAAAAAAATCACAGAATCACGGAACGGTTGAGGTTGGAAGGGACCTCTGGAGATCATCTAGTCCAACTTCCCCTGCTCCAGCAGAGACACCTGGAGCACTGGGCACAGGGTGGCATCCAGGTAGGTTTGGAAGACCTCCAGAGGGGATTCCACAACCCCTCTGGGCAGCCTGTGCCAGGGCTCTGTCACCCTCACAGCAAAGAAGTTCTTCCTCATACGGAGGTGGAACTGCCTGTGTTTCCACCTCTACCCATTACCCTTTGTCCTAAAACTGGCCACCACTGAGAAGAATTTGGCCCCATCTCCTTTACATTCTCCCCTCAGGTATTTCTACATGTTAATCAGATCCCCCCTCAATCTTCTCTAGGCTAAACAGGCCCTGCTCACTTAGTCTTTCCTTAGATGATAGATGCTCCAGCCTCTTCATCATCTTTACTGCTCTATGCTGGACCCTCTCTAGAAGCTCCACATCCCTCTTGTCCTGGGGAGCCCAGAACTGCACCCAGTGCTCCAGGGGTGGCCTCACCAGGGCTGAGCAGAGGGGCAGGATCCCCTCCCTCGACCTGCTGACAACACTCCTCCTCTTGCAGGCCAGGATCCCACTGGCCTTCTTGGCCACGAGGGCACACTGCTGCTTCATGGGTAACTTGCTGTCCACCAGGATTCCCAAATCCCTCTCCACGGAGCTGCTTTCCAGCAGGTCAACCCCTAGTCTGTCCTGGTGCCTGGGGTTGTTCCTCCCCAGGGGCAGGACCCCGCACTTGTCTTTATTGAACTTCATGAGGTTCCTCTCTGTCCAACTCTCCCACCTGTCCAGGTCCCTCTGAACGGCAGCCCAGCCCTCAGGAGTGTCGGCCACTCCACCCAGCTTGGTATCACCTGCAAACCTGCTGAGGGTGCACTCTGTGCCCTCGTCCAAGTCACTGATGAACAAGCTGAACAGCACTGGGCACAGTACGGACCCCTGCGGGACACCACTGGCCACAGGCCTCCAGCTAGACTCCATTTAGCCAACTAGCCCCATTCATCACCACCCTGGGGTCTCTGCTAGAATAAATCAACCATTTACTTCATACTGTCACCAGAAGATAAATGACTGGCTGTGCTCTTTCCACACCTCTGGCATTCATGTTTTGCAGGTAATTCAGATATCTTTCAAAGTCCTAACCGAAGAAAAATAAATCCTGCCCACAAAAACAGTATTTTTTATTCAAGTCATTTTAATTAAAAGTATTTTACCATGCAATAACCAAATACCAACCAACTATCAACAGTTTATTTAATCAAGCTGCTGCAAAAATTAAATGAATATAGTACATAATTCTGGCCTTACACTCTATGTTTCAAATTTAAAATTCAGAATCCAATTTAAAATTCAGATATTGCCAACTCCTCAAAATGTAATGGTAATAAAGGATTGTTTAGAAGTGCAAAGGGTTTGAGAGGTAAAAGAAGTGCAGGAAAAGTTTGGCTCATACTTTTTTATAATAATAAAAATACTTTTTTATAATAATAAAAATACTTTTTTATAATAATAAAAAAATATGCATCCATTGCTGGATGGATATAACTATTTCTATTTTTCAGATAATTTAGAGAAAGTGACAACAAAGAAAATATGTGGCATTAGAACCATCCGGAGTATGGTTATGTATAGTAATCTGTTAAATACCTCAAAATGTATATTTTGAAAGAATTTATATTTAATTATATGCAAAACTATGTAAAATGTATTATCAATTACACATAAATACTCATACATATATATAAGAAGAAAGTAAATCCATGTATCTCATTAAAAAGCAAGTCATTCACCAAATGGGTTTAAAAGTGTGAGTTTCATAACTAAGTTCAAGTATTACAATAGTAGCGATAGTAAGACAGTAAGACTACTAAGAGAGTAGTCTTTGTGGGTGTATGTTTAAAATGAGCATTTTATAAAGCAAAATCAGATGAGTTTATTTGAAAATAGAAACACAGACGCTTACCGAGCAAGATGAAGAACTGCTTCTACAATATTAGAACCATCTTTAGCACTTGTTTCACAAAATAATGCATTGTAAGTCTGCAAATAGAAAACAAAATGTTAAGCCAGCATAGCCTATATGGTTTTATCTAGATATTTTAACTTACAAATAGTTACAACTTATAACTTACAAATAGTTAACTTCCATAACTCCAGATAACTATTACACACCCATTTAAACGAGTCCGATTCATTCTGGTCATCTTCATTCTCTACAACAGTCACTTTAATATTGGGGAAAAAAAGTATTTAATTTTATTATTACGTTTTCCTAAACTCAGGATATTTTGGTTAACACACTGAATTAGACACAAATCATAGTCTCACCTTAAATCTTCTTGCTCCGCAGACTGTAAAATAGGAAAAGAGCTACTGGGAGAGTTTACTGAAGCAACGTTGTTACTCTTTACCCTATTAAGTGGTATTCTAGCTTAGCCAGAAATATTACTCCGTACATAATGGTACCCACCCTAGTGCAATCATTTGATTGTACATGCATTCCATACTCTATTGTCCCAGCACTCCATACTCTATTGTCCACCTGTCCTGCAAAATACGGGACACAGGATTCTTTCCTTCCCACATGATAGAAATATGGAAAAAAACATATCCATATTTTTATTTATAGTAGGTAGTTACTTCCCCATCCCCTTTTTTTTTCTGCAGACATGCAGGAACAAAAGTGTCTTGAAGATGAACATATGTCATTCAAACAGGACAGGAACAGGTTAGATGGAGAGCTTCACCCCTCATACTTGTTTTGACAATTTTTAATCCAAAGGCATAAAAGCTCACTCTCCCAGCCCACACATCTTTTTTTTTGACCATAAAGACTGTGAAAAATAGGCCAGCCAATAACAAAAGTCAAGTCAGTGGAGACTAGGTGAGATTTCAGCCAGAACACACAATCAACACAGTAACTTTAATGAAAAATGTCCAGTATGGATTAAATTTTGATCAGAAAATTCTGTTTACTAGCATTTCATGTAGTTTTCTGTTTAAAGCTCCCTGGAGCATTTTATACTGAAAAAGTAAATATAGAACTTACCATGGCCAGCTTTTCTCCACAGTTTATAGGCACACATTTTTGTCCATGCTCTGTAACTGCTTGACGGAGATCTGCTTTGTTTCCCACCATCATGATTGGAATATTCTCATGGGTTGCATCCTGTAAAGCATATTTTATTTCCTTATTGGAAAAATGCTCAGAATACAAAAATATCACTAACATTGTCATGTAACACAAGCAAATAATAATAAACACGATGCACACTACCAAAAAAAATATTTTTTACATCATGCTGATAGGTCATCATTATAAAGTTCATAATTTAAACACCAGCTGAAACATGAATTGGCAAAGATGTGCTTGTATTCTCATAAACCCAAGCCAAGAAGAAATTTCATGCGTCCAATTATTCTAATTGAAATAGTCACTATATGTAAATGCTGTATGACTAACTAACAACAGGAAAAGAGATTAATACTGCTACTGTGATGCTAAAAAAAAAAAAAGTTCTTGCTAATCACTTTTCTTCCTATTAAAAGTATCTGATATAGGAATAGGAAGAAAAGTTTTTCTGTAAATCTGTGCAAAGAAGCAAAGTAAATATAACAGATACAGTTGATACAATAGCAAAAAGAAAAAAAAAAGAAAATTTCACTTGGATTATAGTTAACTTACAGAATATAACATACTGCTTTAACAAGCAGAGCAAACAAGGAATACTGCAGACACCTACTGTAAGAGACTGTTGTGGATTGTGTTTGTCTCGACATTGTTGCCCTACCATTTAGGACTTCTTGACCTAGGCATCCCATCTATCAGCTCGAGGTGTCTTATCTCTATACAATTTACACCTTGGCATCCCATCTTCGGGAGGACTGGGATATCTCCATACAATTTATGATTT
>WBNA01000282.1:238634-253511 GCA_013398345.1 Nothocercus nigrocapillus | reverse complement strand
AAAAAATCTGACTCAAAAGAAATAAAATAAATATACATAGCTATCATTTCACTAGAAGAGGAAAATTCAGTGTTTGGAATCAGTAAGACAAGTTTGTCAGCTAATGGTTATAATAATATACACAGCAAGAAAGTCAGAAATCTATCCAGCAGCTTTTGAACTAAAGCTTCAATAACATTTTGAAGAAATGGAGATCAGGAGTAGAATGAAAAATCTCAAAAGTATGAAAGATTAAAGCAGGAAAGAGCTGAGAAGAAAGGATGGCAACAGAAAAAGCAAAAATTTTTTTTTGAACAGATTCTACAATATCACAGTAAAACTTCCTTTATTGGTGCTTTGTATTGTTTAGAAGTAGGTTATGTGTTTTATACAGGGAAACTAATTTGAAGTAGTATCCTCCACTCTAATTAGCAGTTACAAACTTGTAGGTTTTAGTTGTCCTTTAGATCTTACAGGCTGAGAAACTGCATGCGTATAGTTAAACAATTCTTGAGGATCAGAGAGCTTGTTCTTTTCACTCATCACTGCTGCTGAATACTATTAAAGCTCATTTTAGCAGTTCAAGAAGAAAACAACCATACCTAGGGTTGCACTGGTATTGCCTCGAAATTCATTCTTGCAAAGTCTCATAAGAAAGCTGGATTTTCCTACTGCTGCATCTCCAGCAAGAACTATCTTGTATGCTTTCTCTGAGCTTGGGTACTTTGGAGTACATTCTCTTGCATCTGACTGAAAAATAAAAAGAATTTATCTGATTCACTCGTTTAAGAAATCTCACAATATAGTTCTGGGTATTTTTTGTTCTTTTTAATAGCTAATTACCTGAGTTGGAATAGCAGATATGTATTTCCTTGTGGAAGCAATGGAGCTGCTTCGACTTACTGGTCGTGAAGGTTTCCAGTCTAATATAGTACTGCTGTTGTCAGGACTGTATGCTTCTTCATCTCTGATCTCTGGAACCTGAAAGTACAAGCCATGTTAAAGCTACAGTGAGAAAAGTATGCTTTTTTTTTTTTTTTGAAAGTCAGAGCTAAGACTGAATGAGATCTCTCTTTTTAAACAGTATAGATCTTATAGAGATAAAGGAACTGTGCAGCTTTTATCCAGGAAGGCAAAGATTTATAAAGTTCACTTTTTAATTAGAAAATGGACTTCTCTGTTCAGGCTGTCTAAATCCTTTCTAAATCCTTTAAAAATACAAATTTCATTTTGAAAAGCAAAGTACCAACTGAATTCTAACCAAAATATCAAAACAAGTTTGTCTTTTTATAGTTTTATAAGAGTAAAATTCTACAGAAAAATTATCAGCAATTTTATCGAAATGCACATAACTAAAATACTTAGGGCCAAGATCCATTTCTTTTTAAAAAAAGGAAGCTGATTTTGATTCCAACCAAAAAGTTGTTCTTAGAAATGCAGCAAGTCTAGCACTTACATCAGTATCAGAAGCATCACCAACAAAGCTGTCTTGCATACACTGTGACCTTTGAATAACCCTTTGATGCCTACATTCCACTTCTGAATCGTATTCATTGGAGTCCCTCAGGGTAGACAGACCACTGTCAAAGCAGCTCTCAGGTAAGCTGTCAGCATCATAGTTTATCCTTTGCATAGGGTCACAAAGAGCTAAAGAATCATAATCTTCATCCACACAAGACGAATGAGATGATCTAGTAGGAAATTAAAAAGACAACAACAAAATGTTTTACAATTCTTTTTACCAATAAAATCTCAGACATTCTGAAATGGTCAATACATAGAAATGCTAGCTACATATTGTAAGGCATATGTCACTAACCTACTTTGCCTCCCCCTTTAAAGAGCCTTTTTTATTATATCTGTTGATGTTTAGATTCATTTATATAATCTATCCTACTGAGATGACTTCCCAAGATTACAAATGAATATTTACTCTTTTTTAAAATAACTGTTTAAAAGAGAGTCAGAAAATAAAGTACTATGCAGATATTAAAGGCAGAAAATGATACTTCAGTGCTGATGGTTTTGCCAATGTTGCATATGGAAAATGACCTTGGTTTGCTGTATCTAATTTATATGAATACATCCATCCCTTTGCTCACAGACTGACACATTGGCCAATCAGTAACAACTATAAATACAGACCAGAAGGCAGTGGAGTTCAGAATCTCAGCAAGAGTGGAAGCAGAAGCTACAGAAACATGCTTTGTCTCACAGGTTACTTGACTATGTAAAACTTAAACCACTAAATAGAAGTCCTTTCTTTCCACTCTCTCTTCTTCAAAGTAACGTCTTTTTTTGATCTGGATGTCATAATATACAAGGACACTTAAATGGATGCAGCAATGACAGCATGGTTTACAGAGAAGAAAAAAAAATTACTTTCATTTATGCAAAAGGAGTGGCAGCGAAGAAAGATGATCAGAGGGAATCTTTAAAGAATCGCTCTTTAAAAAGTGTATTATAGTAATAATCATTACTCAGTTTGTGCAGCAAGATATGGAAAGGCACAAATTAAAATGAGGTTTAAAAAACAAACAAAAAAAAAAAAGGAAAAAAAAAAAAAAACCTCTTCCTAGAGAGGAAGGTATGTAGGACTGAATTGCTCCAACAGTTGAGCTCAGTGTGATTCCTTGAAACGGTAGCTTGCTGCTTGAGCCAGGTGCTCCCAAAACAACATCACCCTACAGAAGAGCCCATTGAGGGGATTCTCAGGATTATGAAGCTCTTAGTCAGTCCTGTATAGTTCTCCCCTGCAAATGACTAACCAGAGATGTTAAAGGCAACAATTTTTCTACAGCCACAACATTCAGGACTGTCTTATTTCCACGACCCCATTATATTGCATATTCATGTAAATGAACATAATTTTGCTTAGAGATACCACAATATCTATGCTACTTGCATTCAAGCACCCACAAGCCTACAGCAAATCATTCAAATATGAAATAAAAGGGGCATGCTATAAAAAGCTGGTCAGGCACTTCCTGAAATAAAGTTCTTTATTAGCTGATTTTCAGCATCACTGAAGCATGGTTTCAATGATGGCAATTTCCTATGTGCTTAAAGCAGCTTAGACTAAGATACATAACCAAAAAAATATACTTAATGCAATTGCTTAAAATATGATAAAATGCAAATCAGTATTTCTGTAAACTTATCTGATGTTAGGAGACAGAATTACACAGAATCACAGAATGGTTAAGGTTGGAAGGGACCTCTGGAGACTACCTACTCCAACCCCCCTGCTCCAGCAGGGACACCTGGAGCACGTGGCACAGGGTGGCATCCAAGTAGGTTTGGAAGATCTCCAGAAAAAGAGACTCCACAACCTCCCTGGACAGCCTGGTCCAAAGCTCTGTCACCCTCACAGCAACGAAGTTCTTCCTCTCATGGAGATGGAACTGCCTGTGTTTCCACCTCTACCTATTACCCCTTGTCCTGTCACTGGCCACCACTGAGAAGAGTTTGGCCCCATCCTCCCTACATTCACCCCTCAGGTACTTGTACATATTGATCTGATCTCCTATTCAGTCTTCTCTTCTCCAGGCTAAACAGGCCCAGCTCACTGACTCTTTCCTCATAAGACAGATGCTCCACTCCCTTAATCATCTTTGTTGCTCTACCCTGGACCCCCTCTAGAAACTCCATGTCCCTCTTGTACTGGGGAGCCCAGAACTGCACCCAATACTCCAGGTGTGGTCCCAGCAGAGCTGAATAGAGGGGGAGAAGCAGCTCCCTCGACCTGCTGGCAACACTCCCCCTCATGCAGGCCAGGATCCCATCAGCCTTCTTGGCCACAAGGGCACACTGCTGCCTCATGGCTAACTTGTTGTCAACCAGGACTCCCAAATCCCTCTCCACGGAGCTGCTTTCCAGCAGGTCAACCCCTGGTCTGTCCTGGTGCCTGGGGATACTCTTCCCAAAGTGCAGGACCCTGTGTTTGCCCTTGTTGAACTTCATGAGGTTCCTCTCTGCCCAACTCTCTAACCTAGGTCCTCCCTGAATGGCAGAGTTCTGTATGTGAACAAGGTATTTGGGAATATTCATTTTCATTTTCTACTTTGATACTACTAAATCGTGGCAGTTATGAGTAAGCTTTATCCCCAGCATATAAACTTCTTTTCTGAAGATGCTTTTATTTCTTACTTTCATTCAAATGCAAAAAATTGCACCAAACAGCAGATATTAATAAATATTTTCAGAGAAGGGTATCAGTAAACCTCTTAAATGTGTTTTACTCATTCCTTCCCTAGAAAAGTCGGAAAATAACTCAATCCAAAGCGCAGCTTAGTAATGGACATGTCTTTCAAAATTTGCAGAGGGTCGAGTATAAGGGAACGGGTTTTATTTGCATTCTGCAAAAGGATTCAGTTTATGGCAAGCAAAATTGGAAACGTATTTCTCACTTGGAGATAGCAGAATCAGTAACAGTAATAAATGAATTTGGGTATTATTAACATGAAGTGAAAGTCAATTTAATCCCTACAAAAATATCCATCCCACTGGCAAAATACAAAACACAGGCTATGTAAGAACTCTATTAAGAATCTCTGTAGAGTTTGAAATATCACCAAAAGAATAAGATAAAAAAAAATATATGCAGAGTAAATACACACAGTTTTACTGGCAGTACCAACCATTAAAAAATTTAAAAAATAAAAATGGTGTTCTACTGCATCTGAGGCAGAATCCAACACTCACTGACGTCAATTAGAGTCTTTACAATGAATTGAGGACGTTCTGATCAATTACTTGAGTCCAGTAAGTATAAAACCAAAGTAGCTCTGATCACTTGTATTTGCATTTATACAACTTTCTGATCTCTGTGACTCTTACTCTGTTAATACCCAACCTACTACTCCTGCACATCAGAGGGAGATGATGATATTTATTTGAAGAATTACGCCCAAATACATTTGTGGAAATTATTACATAGGAAAAAAACAGACAAAGAGGCTAAAAATATGAATAGAGAGTACTTCATTTTCTAAGTTCTGATAGAACTTAGAAACTACTTAATAGGTGTCCTCATAACCCTTTTGGCCCTCAGAGATGGGGAGGGAGACTGATAAAGAAATGAAAATCAAAATAATCTAAGATCAAACCTAAAACTAGTCGAATTCTAGTTAGCACTGAAAAGAGTTGGTTTGAGCTATCTGAAGTCATCAAAAGATTCCTGGTGATTTCAGTATACTTTGGATCAAGTGGATCACACTTTTTTTCTGAATCAAAGAGAATTTTTCTGTTATCTAACCATTTTTGATCTTCTAGGATATTTGCATTTTTTTTTCTTTTTAAAATTAGTAAAAAACAAAACTGGCTTACCTGTCATACCGTGGGTTTAGAGGTGACTGTCCACCACTACATTTGGGACTGCTTCTAGAAATGGTATTTCCTGGTGAGGTATTTGCTAGCCGCTACAACAGATACATAGCAAATACATGATAGGTTTGATAAAAACAGTCTAAGCATTCAGATTGTAAAAGTGTAAATCCTCAAAATTACTTTTGTATATTTTCACATTTATTCAACAGCTTACTTTTAAACTTCTTCCTTTAAATGCTATTGGATTACATTGCATTACATGTAGCACATTATGCACATCACTTAAGCTCTGTTGCTTTAACACCACATCTGATGCCCATGGGAAATTCTGTTTTTTGTGATTACCTAAGAAGGTGATGTCAATGACTATTCCTCTAGCACTATGAAATAACGAACTCTGAAGTAATATTTATTGATAAGGTAAGAGGATTTTCCTTGTGTTTTTTAGAAGACAGCCAGTGCATACATGTTGATGACTAAGATACAAAAGGAAATGTCACTGGCTAAAACGGCGGTATTTTCTGGTTCTTCAGTGGGACTGTAGAAAAGAGTAATCTCAACTGAGAGCACATGACAAAGTCTTTCATACATTTGCCATCCCTCCTTTAAATTCACTAAGAGAACAGCTTCTTCTCTTTTTTCTATAACGTCCTGTAATTTTCGTAATGTTTCAGAACAGAGGGGAAAGAAATAGTATCTCTTGCTGCATCAGCTCTAGTGAAACTCTGGGAGTCTGTATCAGGAAAAGGTGCCCTCATTCACTAACATGGTATGCTGGAAACACAGAACGACTGCTATTCTCCTCCTATCTGGCCACTATCGTCTCCGTAGACTCATTGTTCCAGCTGTCTTTTGGAAACAACTGTCTGGCTTTGTGGTGACATAAGCCTTCCCTGATAATTGGTTTTGGAGTTAAAAAGCTTTTCTAGTATGAAAAAATAATGAACTAGGATAGGCATTTTCATTGTCTTCAATCCTTCCACACTCTGGTTTGGAGAACGACAGGCTACAACTCTTAAACAGATCCTGGTACAATGGAGATAGTAATAAATAATCTGATTTCTGTACTATCAGTGGTCCTTGCCTTCCCTTTGTTCAATAGCTTGCTTTGATAAAAGTTTAAATTAGACTTTGCTGAGAGGAGAGCAGTTTCCTAAGAAAGTGTATTTTCAGTGTGTAGAGCACTTCTAATAAACAAAGTAAACACATTCACTTTAGTGCAAAAGAAACACATTACTTACCTCATCAGATACATTTGGCCACAGCATATAAAAAATTACTATTTTCTAAAGCATCTCAGAAAGTAGTTGTGCTCCAACATAAGTCCTAGTATTTTGCAAAATCCAAGCAAACTATAACAAGCAAACTCTATCCCAACCACTTAGAATAAGCCCAGAATGAGTTTACTGAAATGAACTACTGAGCATGCGCTGAAGTACAAACAAATTTTGCTTTCAAGGAATTACCTGTAAAACCTACTAGTAAAATACAAATATATTATGTTTTATAATAATTACTATATATTAGATTAAAAATTTGGATTGCTTAATATATAAATCAATTAAAACATTAGTATTAAAATATAGTATAATTACATACCAACGATCTGTTATACTTGCTGAAACTGTTTTCCAGGGCACTTCTCAATCCATCATTGCTGTCATGTAGTTTCCTATTAGCTGATCTAACAGAGAAACACAGTCTAACTTGCAAAGGTACACCAAAGAAAACCTTAATATATAATTTACAGCAAAGTAAATCTGAAAAAAAATACATATCAAAAAAAATTTTTTTTTCCTTAGATGAGTACTAAGGAGTAATTTGGGGTAGACAGACCTATGCTGCTGTATAGATTAAAAGGATTGTAGATAAAAGAAAAAACAACAACAAAAAAACACTGAAAATTTTAAACTCAAGTAGTAGGTTAAGAAACACTGGTTCACTTTACACTTATATGCCATAACATGCTCTGTGTCAGCTCATGAAAAGAGGACAAAACTCTAGAAAAAGCTGTAACAAACCACCACAGGGCAGTAAACTTGAACAGCCATTTTTGAGATAAAATGTGACTACACCTTCAGTGTTGCTGAGAACACTAAGGTGAGATGTTCAGCTACATGAAAGAAACAATATAATTCAGATAAAGAAACTAACTAAAGATATAAAACTATTCACTGTGATAAAGAAACTAACTAAAGATATAAAACTATTCACTGTGATACCCCTTGAAAACAAAAAGTCTCTCTGGGAGTGTCTTTTTCAGCAATGCACACACTTAGTACTTTTCACATAATGATAAGAAGGGGAATTACCCCAGCAGTGAAGTTAATAAAAAAGGACCAAGCAATAATAATGAAAATAGCACAAGTAGTCTCAGGTCTCATTCAGCTTATTACAAACAAATCAACATTAGTGAGGCAGGGTGAAAAAAAAACAAAAAGAAAAAAAAGAAAGAAACAAGCAACAAAAACAAAACAAAACAAAAACAAAACAACAACAACAACAACAACAAAAAACAAACAGTGTTATTGGCTCAGAAGTCACACACTACCAAATCCTGAATTCAAGAAAGTGCCAGTTTTGGCTAATCCTTTTGGGTCAGTTAAGTCAGTGGAGAGCTCTGATTAAAAAACAATGGCATTAGATAATGCTCTGCATCAGAGAGGAAAAAAATGGAAAAATGTTTTAGAAGGCAAAAGGGGGCATCATCGATATATTGCTAAAAATGTTCATGCAGAAAACAGAAAACATTCTGTGCACAGTTATTTTGGGTAAAAAAAGGAAACCAATAAGGCGATTAATGCCACTCCAAATGAATCCAGATTTCTAAAAGTGAAGTTTTGAAGAGAATTGATGTGATATGTCATTTTTCCCTTTTGAAAGAACACCATAGAAGAAAGCAAAACTCAGATGACATAGCAACAGGTCTTCTCACATGAGCAACCAGCTCAGCAATATTGGATCACAAACTTAAGATGAAATGATACACATTTGTAAAGTATTTTCTATAAGAACTGCGGTCATTTCAATATTCAACTTGGTATTTTTTCCTCAGCTTCCATCCAAGTATTTTACATAGCTGGAAAAGTGTTTACCCCTAAACAGCTTTGGATAAAATCTGTTAAAAAGTATGAATTATTGTTAACTTACTGAAGTATTTCAATTTGTCTTTCCAGGTTATCTCTGTCCTCAGTATACTCTCGGATCATTTCTAGATCTCTGTTAAAAAAAAAAAAAAAAAAAAAAGAAAGAAAGAAAGAAAAGTTACTCTTTGCAAAAGTCCTTTTACTTTTTTTTAACACTATTATGCTTTGACAGACGACAAAACCTGACAGTTTTTTTTCAATCATTTTTTCAATCATTTTTGAAAGGCAGTAAATATACTGTGGGAAAAAATATAATGTTTAAAGATATTTTGAATACATATTTTTTTCTTTTTACATTTCAGATTGCTGAAATATATTAAAAAACATTTTATGCAGAAGAAAACAATTTGATAAATTCATTGATCTCAGCCATTGTACGTCAACAAAAACTGACTGAATATAATAGAATCGTGAAACTGTCATACAGATACCATTAAACAAACATGAGTATAAGCAGCTCTTGTTTGCTTTTAGAAAAATATGGTTAAGACTGAGAGGGGAGGCTTTCAAACTGTATTTTCCCTGGTATTCATGGAGTTTTTCATCCAAGTGAAAGTCATAATGGAAAAAAAGTGCCTGATGGCAGGAAAAAAAACTTCTACTCGTAACTGAAGTACCAGTAAAATTAGTGTGCTTATCATTATAAGAGTTTATATCATGTCAAGCACTTGCTCTTTCAGAGCCTTGATAACCTACATGACCTGTGGTTATGGTGTACTCTGCACATTGTCAATATGCGTACTTGTAAATTATGGTAAATTAAGAAAACAGATTTATCAACTGCATATATAATAACTAAAATAGGTATGAGATTTATTCCAGGGTTGAAAATATCATGTAAAAGTATCTTACCTTTCAGTGTTCAAATTCCGATCTACATACTCGCTTTTCAAACTATCCAATTCACTCTGTAGAAATGCTATATTTGTCTGTGCTTCTAAAAGATCTTTCTTAAGTTTCTGATTTTCCTTAAAAAAAAAAAAAAAAAAGAGAGAGAAAGAAATTAGTTAGATGCTAGCTGTCAAGTCACTTCTATAAAATGCTGACATTTTGTAATGCTAAATTAAAAACCATTAAAATTCTGCTAATCAATAATCTAGCATCTAAGAACATTACTGAATATGATTTTTCAATTTCTGCAATCCAAAAATGAGACTATATAATTTCACGCCATTTTAAATATTACACCTGCCATATGTATCCATTTAAACAGAACCTTTTTTTCCTTCAAGATGAAGATTCCCACGCACCTATCAACCACTTAGAAAACATAATACTTAGCTTCATCACTAAAACAGCAGGACAAAATGTGAAAGAACAATCTGTATTGAACATTAAGGCTAAATTATTATGCTAATGAATATCATCTCTTACCAGCAACATATCATGCATCCTTTTTTTCAGCTCAACCACATCTTCTCTGTGATTTATGTTCTTGGATTGCTCCTCCAGCTAAAAGAATAAACACATGAACAATTAAAGTATATTCTTGACTGTGTCAATTCAAATAACATAAGAAGTACCTAATGTCATATTAAATCAACCCTAAATGTGTTTAGCTATTAAAGTTTTTAAAATCCATACACTTCCCTATTGCATGAGTAAGCATCATCTCTTAAAAAAAAAAAAAAAAAAAAAAAAAAGTTTCATAATTTACTTTTAAGTGAATACTGTAAAACACCTGACAGGCTCTTCACATTCCATAGATTTGTTAGAAGTATTCATTCTGTGTTACTAGTGACACAAAAGCTAAATACTAATACATAAACTGGTGTGCCCTCACCAACTTACTAAAGAAAAAAAAAACGGAAGACTACCACATCAGTGTCAATCTTTCACAGTATTTGCAGCACAAGCTTTCATTATTTCTCTTGAGACTATTTACTGCTATTAATACTGTAATTTAATAAGGAGCTCGGTGGTTGCTATGATGGTTGCTAATACTTATAGCAGAAGCTAAACACAAAATTAAAACTAGATTACAAAATAACCCAAAACGACATTTGTGTTAGTTTGCATTACAGGATTAGATATTAAATGAAAAATTCATTCTGGATTTAAATTTAAACTAATAATAACTAGTTCTACTTTTGATTTCAATTTGAATTTACAATTTAAATCTACCTTTACCATTGACATTTCCAATACTGACAGAACTGGACTTGTTTGCCAAAAGACATTACATTACTACAATACAGCACATGACTATATTTAGCCTTGCCAACTTCACCTAATTCTATGAATTACAAATGCTTAGAGGCAATATATAAGACCTTTTATTACATATCAAATAGCAGAAAATAATTGCAATATTACTATTAACGCAACCTAAAACTTCTTTCTATGAAGTTACCTACAGCTAGTATACATTAAATTAAAAAGCTATAGTAGCGACTAGCCATCTTCTGTAAGGCACTTTGTCAGGTGAGCATTTCTTACAATATTAAGGCACTAACCTTCTTCAGTTTTTTTATTGTCACCTGAAGATCTCCAACTTCAGTATCATATTGGCGCTTCAGTTCATTTAGTGCTTCTTCAGCTTTTCTTTTCTCCTGTAATATGTTACATTATTAAGAGTCAAGACAGGTTTTAAACGTTTCTTTAAAAAATGCACCCATCAATTTGAAAAGCCAGTGTTTTTCTCTTCGTGTGTGTAATTTTGTCCTTCCATTAGGTCAATAAGAACCTTTCTTAGGTGTAGTAGTCAAGGTCTGGCGGTCGGAAGATACCGCGCTGTACGGAAAGGCAGGGCCCCGCTCCAAGGAGCCAATTATGCGGAGTTTGTGACGTGAGCAGATGGAAGTGACGTTGTGAACCTGCTGTATATAGTGCCATGCTACGCACCATTAAACGCCATTTGCCATCCATCATATTGGTGTCTGTGAGCTGATGGCCCGAGCGGCTTGGAGTTGGCTGCCGTGCCGTTCCTGAACCAGGTCGCCATGCCAGTCAAGGCCACACTTAGGACCCACAGATACTGACTCTGTTAATGCTATTCACTCATAAAATAGTCACAGCAATGAAATACTAAGCAATTGAAAGCAAAAATATAGTTAAATCAGTGTCTTATTTGTGTCATATTCTCCTGTACTTTTCAGGAGGAAACAGACAGATAGACAGGGACTTTGCTCACAATTCATTTCTTTCCTATATTGTAATAATATCATGTGTTATAATGACAATCAAACAAAGCAATCAGTTTAGGCTGGATTTTCTTTCTGTTAGCAGCCATGTAAATTGCTAATGTATGAGATGTTTAGTAACTATTTGCTTCTTTTAAAGAATATATATATACACGCATGTACACGGATACGTATGCTCAATCTGCAGTTACTATCACACAGATAAGGATGTCGCAGTTGCATAAATGAGATCATTCTGACAAACAATTGTGTTGAGTACACGCACTAGCTTAACAGCTTAATACAATCCCACAAAGTAAATATGCTACATTTACTCTCAGGGTGTTTTACTAGGTGGAGTAAGTGAAGCTCTAAGCGAAATGGAACACTCAGGAGCAAAAATGTAGACAGCACTATGAGAAACAAGTTACAGCTCCTCTTTTTTACCTCTAGGCAGGAAAGGTGAAAATACCAAATCACATGTCAACGACAATTTGAGGACTTAAACCGATGAAGGTTTCAGGCTCCTTCTTGCCTTTATTTATTTATTTATTTAAGTGCACCAAGCCAAAGAACTGATCATTCACTAGCATAATAATTGCAAACTACAATGAATTCTACTGAATCAGGAGGCATTCTTTTTAGAACATGAAAACATTGAATATGAACACATAATACACAGAACTGTTTTTACATATTGCTGGTACATAAATTGTGGATGTCCTTAAATGCATACATATTTCCAAGTCATCTTTTTACAGTATTGTACAAGATTCTGCAATTTTGTTTCATTTATTTAACATTTTGTACAGAAAGGACATTTTCCAAAACAAATGTATCTGTTCCCTGAACATAAATGCCTACCGTTTCTCTAAACAGGAAGTATACTTCAGATATAATTGAGAATTGCACCATCATTAAATACATTATTATACACTGCTTTTCCTAGAGTGATACATCAACAGTTTTTTTGGTATTATGTTTTCTTTGTAGGAAAACAACTGACTCTTGTTATGCTAGAAATGTTTCCCTCTGTAAAAAAAAAAAAGAAGTTTGAAACTAATCAGAATACAGGATAAGATCAGTGGGTTTAATGGTAAACTCTTCAAAATCAACAAGCTTGCTGCTTGTTGCTTATAAAGCAAGCACTTTGCTGCTTATTCTGCAAATGCTTTGGTTAAAAAAACAATACCAAAACATTCAGTATACTGTGAGTTCTACCAGAGCAATAATAATTCATTATGTTCACGTTTGAACATTTTACAAGAATTTTTATTCCTTCTGCATTATAAAGTTAGGTTTATCCTATTTGAATTTAGTAACAGTTTGGAGTTGGACTATATCTTTCAATAAGGGAAGAGGATTCATATACTTTTCCTACATGTCTACATGTCGGCTGAAACAATGCCCAAAACCTCAGGGCGCTGAAATAAGAGACATTTCCCATCTACTTCAAGAGGCCCGAACTTTGACATACCTTCATCAAAAACATCTTCCCTCTTTCTTATAGCTCTCAAAAATGTAATTACAGAATCTGAATGTACAAATAGGAGAAAGAAAGATCACAGCTCTAGGCAAATTCACAAATTAAGAATAAACGATCTGAGCTTTAATTTCTACACAAATCCATCCATACATATAGAAATGAATTCCATTTTTTTCTGGTGATAGTCATTGTCCCAAGTCTAGACTCAGAAACAAATTCCTCTATATCACCATTTTGTTCAGGATCAGATTCACTTGGTCATCAGCTCTTCCAAAGAACACTGAGAGTTAAATATAAAATACTCACCTCCTTTTTAACTTTATGCTCTGCAGCCTGTATCCGTTGTTCCATCTCTTCCTCCAGCTCACTGAGTTGAACTGCAGCTTTATCCTGAGCTCTAAAATTTAAAAGTAAATACAGGATTATGAATTACCCTCTGGCTTTGCAGAAAATGTGTAAAACACATCTGTCTACGTAAGACAGACACAGAAACAGCTGAACATTGCCTAGACTTTGGAAGGAATACATTTGGGAGCCAAAATCACAAGTTGATTTGAAAATACAGACAAACTAGGTTTAAAATAATAGCAGGCAACAGATTTTTAGTATGAAATAAATCACATCTGCTTTTTAAAAATTAATTTACATAGACATAAGGCCCCCTCTGTTTTTCTATGAATAGACTTCAAAAGGATAACTATAGTATCTTTTGCTACCACACAGAGAACTCTATTCCTCTGGTTTAATCTGTTTGGTATTAGTAGTGTTATTGCAAGGTCACAAGTACCAAATAATTACAACAGGAAAATACATCCCCTAAAGCTGGTGAAACAAAATTTCTTTTTGTTAAATGAAAGTTTAATAGGAATGTATGCTAAAACTCACTGTTACAGCAAAACAGGAGAAACCAAAATATCTTATATATTAAATACATGAAGAGAGCTTCAAACATTTTGTCCAAAATACAAGTAGGGAATCATTTGCAAGCTGCTATATGTACTTACGCACATGCATGCCCTTATAATCTGTTTTCATAAACTGAGCTCAGAGAGCATAATTCGGCACCTTTTGGCATTAACTCACACCAACTTATGTAGCCAAGTCCATTGAACAAAAAAGTAACTGTGTAACTGAACTAGAAACACGAGTTTTTACCTTTTTACAGCAATAGCTAAGGTTTCCATCTCTGTGCTTTGCAGTTTGATCTCTCGGATGAAGTTCTTAATGACATGTTCATAAGGCTGGATTAATCTTGGTTCCACTATGTGTATGTTCTGATACAGAACACTGACTTGCTCTTGTCTGAAAGAGACCGACACCATTTTAATACAGCTGCCTGAAACAGTGCTGTACATAATGCATGAAAAATTAAGATGCTTTTTTTTATTATTTAACAAGTTAATATAGATTTTTAGCAATCAGCATAATGTTTGCAATTTCCTAAATTATTTTTACTCCTTCTCCTTTATTATAGTGTAATTACAATCGCCAAAAAAAAGAAGTGAAGAGGTACCACCACTACACTGTGGTCTACTATCTAGATTGCAGCTATCTTGAATACTGAATACAGGGAACAATATTCTTGCAGGAAAATGGAACAAAGTGTAGCTTGGCAAACTCATCTGGAAATCAGCAGTGCAAAGATGGCTACACACGTAACACTTGACTCTCTCAGCTGCAGGACTTCTAGAATTTACACCTCCTTCATTTCAGTGGGTGCAGTATAAGCTGTAGAGGAAAATATAATGCAGATTTCTGGTTTAGAGAAAATTATTCTGCTTCTGATGACTGCATACTTAATGCCAGCCTTTCTCTG
>WBNA01000282.1:207889-220536 GCA_013398345.1 Nothocercus nigrocapillus | reverse complement strand
TTAAGATTAAGATTCAAACCCAAATTTTGAAAAACAAACAAAACATTTCTGGTCCAAGAAAACTGAACTTTTTCAATCAAAATTCTCACTGACATTTGAGACAAACATCATCCAAAACATAAGCTGAAACAGCTAATCAGGAAACCATCCATACCAAACCAACTACAAACATTCTCTGAAACTCATCTTCACAGGTGCCATTCATTTTAATCAATTTTTATGGTCATATGTGTAATATAATTCATGTACACACACAAACACACACATACAGATACACATTCATCAGGCCTTACAGGCAAGTAGAAAAATGGCAAATCAAACTGAGAAAACATAATTTCTACACAACACTGTTGTCATATACTCTGAGACTTGGACAAATGCTTTTTTCAGTCACCACAGATATGCATATATACTGGATATATTTCATGAATATGTGCCTGAATTAGAATGCAGACAATCATCACATATTTCACTATTTAAAATTTTACATACAACCAAAAATCGATACAAGCATAGAACGTCGTTCTGAAAGACATTTTTTAAAGAAAAATTATTACGTAAGTTACATGGATCATATCATATTGTTTTCTGGATAGAAATAGAAATAAAGATTTAGCATTTTGTCCAGGAACCATGTTGTAAGCTGACAACTTTTTCATCAGCTTTGTCATTGTATATCTTTGAAATGAACATCTGAGCTAAAACACCACTATGTAAAATCTCGGTTAAATACGTAGCAGTTTTAAAATGGAGAAACAGAACACTTCCAAGCTTTCCCCCCCCAAAAAAAATTGAATAGAGAACAAAAAATACTATTTTGCTGTTAACATACATGCAAATCTCACTAGGGAAGAAGAAAAAAAAAAAAAAGAAGAATATGCTATTTGCAGTGGCTATACCTGCTGGAAAGGAAATAAGCAACAGTGAATGCAAGTGAAAATATTTCCTATGGATTCCTATGGATTCACATTTAAAGAAAAAATCCACTGAATCAGAGATTGCTGTCCACTCTACCTGAATCCTCCAACGAATCCAAAGACCAGTCAAGGTACATCCTCTACTGTGAGTAAATGCTTGGCAAGGACAAAAGCTTTCTTCTCTAATGATCTACATGCTACATAAATTTACTGTCAGTTATTCCAGCCAAAAATAACATTTTGTTTAAACTGTCAGCCGTATTTTTCTCTCTCTCTTTTCTTTCTGGGTTATAACATTTACACCTTATCATAGCTGCCACAAACAGAGATTTACAAATACCCTTTACAAGTATAAAAGCCTTGCAAATTTAACTATAAATGATTACTGAACATATTTCTTACCCTCTGTTCTCTGACACACTTACCTACTTGTTACTTTCATTTTTTCTATGAAGGATTATATGTCTAGAGAAGAGTTCCCAAAGTATATTTCTTTGTAATATTTACATGTAGTATCTGATCTATGACCTCTGAATAAGCGTAAAACATACAGATGAATAATAAAAGATTTTCCTCCAACATCACACATTATGAACTTAAAATAATTTGATACATGAAGATTTTACCAAGACAATATATAGCTGTCAGAGCTTCAATTTTGATTTTTACACAAGAAATGAGTAAGTGCGCTACGAATTACAATCACAGAAATTGCTATCCACTTCAAACCACAAAACACTTAAAAATGTTTTATATTCAGCTGTAAATTTTTGTTAGTAGTATGGATATTTTTATCAGGGGTGTGTATGCAGGATTTTCTAATTTAGGGTGCTTTAAATCACAATGGGGAAAAAAGTTACTAGTTACCCATAGTACATTATGACTGGCCTCTCCATGCAGCCTTCAAGGATGGTGTGAGGGGGGTCCCAGTCTGACCCTGGGCAGGCAGAGGGCAGCGTAGTAGGAAGAAGAAAGAAGTTGACTCTCTGGTAATTTTTTAATTAAATTTTCATTTGTATGCTTACGTAACAGGAAATCTGCTTGTTAAGGCAGCCCCACACATGCCTGAGTAGTTCTGCTATGCTGATGGTTTATTCTAAGCAAAGGTAATGAGCAAAATAGAACATTCAAATATAGGTAAATCTGCATAGCAAGTATCAATCTCATCTTCATATTTGCAACATTAACAATATTTTGTTTGTGACAATCTATTTGTCTTAACCAAGGACTTATGGCCCATTTTTTGCTTATAGAAGAGAATGAAACAAATATTAACAATTACAGTGTATGATTAATATACATTTATTCCTTAATGAAGCTGTATATTCTTTACATAGAAGATTATACACATAGTCTGTGTTTGAATGTTCATAACTTGTGATGAAAATTCTAAACATTTTCATTTTAGGATTCAAATTCATACTTGATTGTTGGCAGATGGGTGCTGATATCTGCTAGACTTTTATCTGTCACTTGTGAACAGGACCTTAGAACAAATATTTAAGTTTGGCACATCATTTCACAATAAAATGGGCAACAGTCTCTCAGCTAAAATGCATCTCACAAAGGGAAAAACAATGAAAACATATGCTTTAGTTATGTGCTCTATCTCTGTTGGAGCATTTAATGGCAACTGAAAGTAACAAAACCCAATGGTTGTTCATGCTTACCATAAGTTGTCTGCAGTTATCATTAACCTAGCATGTTATAATCAAAAATGTACTAGACACTGCAAACCCTTAGGAAGGCATGATCCTTGCTCCTTGAGGAATTTACATTTTCAAAAGAGAAATGATATGATAAGAAAATACAATATAGAGTGATAACACTTAGGATTAATGTTTAGAAAACATTGATTTCATTAATGCGCTTACATAGTGTACCTGGGCCCTCTGGTCACCATGACTCCTTCTCTGTTGCAAAATTAAAAGGCATCAACATTTTCTGGCCATTGCCGGATCATTTAGAGAAACTCAGGACTGACAGCCTAATTTAAGATACAAAAATAAATAAAGGAAGTTGCAAGTTCTCATGTAAGTGGCAAACAACAAGAGACCTCACAGAGGCTATTTTGTTAGTAGCAAAAATTCTTCCAACTATAATTTATTCTAAGTGTCTATGTTTTATTCTTTATCGCAGCAATCATTTGCATCCCTCACAAAGAATATTTTTCATCCACTTTTTCCCTCAATGGTGTTACTCTTTAAGCAGTATGTAACGACTTCTGTTGATATGCATTAAGAACTACTAATTTACTAATGTTACTGACATTACAGACTGACTCAGTCCTACTCTGAGAACTTAGATTGTGACAGCAGAGATGCCATTATAAAGGAAGAAGGAAGTAGAAGCAATGACAAAAATATTAGAAGACTGACAAGGCTAACCCTAAAAGCAGTATCAGATGTTGGGATATGTAGCCATTCCAAGACTTCCTCATAGTTTATTATCAGGCATATATCACATAAAATCATGTCACGTTTGTAACTTAGAAAATGGTGTAGTTTCCAAAGTTATGCTTTCAGAAGCATTAAAATTTTAGAAATAAGAAATTCTAATTCAGTCTTTGCACAAAGTCTTATATTGCAACTTCAGTGACATCATAATATATCACATTAATCAGAGCTCTGCATAGCTCATAGTCAAAAAACGAGGAAATCTTCATTCTCTTTCTGTCACTGTTCAGCATCATAAAACATGGCTTCTGCCCTCCAGCCCCCCAACACCCTTGACTCTTTGGAGGAACACATCAGTAAAGTATCTGAATTCTTGAGTAATCTGACAAACTCTCATAACAATTGTTTTGAGAGATAAGTAAGCAACAACTTACTTAACTCATTTTGCTCTCACTTAACGAAAAGCAACTTGCCAGAGGTCAGAGTATAACAAATAAACAAACAAAAAATATAAAAACAAAACTCCGCACATCTTCTGTACATGTCTTAAGTCTCAGTACTCTCTACTTCTCCAAAGTAACTTACTACCAAGAAAGACTTCACGTGTAGCTGTACTTGCAACTCAAATCTCATATGGCTAATCTACCTTGAAAAATATGGAACATACATTGTGACTAACTAGAGGTATTCACTAGACACCTTCTGTATTCTGCAGTAATTTTTTAACATTTCCCTTCTTCCTTTTTCTCTCATACTCTAAAGATACTTTTATAAATCCATTTGTCTCACATGATACCTGATCCTGATTACTCCTTCTCTCAAAACATTTTATCTGCTTTTAGGAAGAACAAGGACAAAATGAGTTATTTTGTATTCTTTGCCTCTAATCCTGTTTCTACTGGTTCATGAAGTTCCACTAGTTCTAAACATGAGAGGATTCCTCATCTCTGTATAGAGTATAACCTGCTCCATCAGTTTTGCAGAACATTAAGGTCACTCCCATCTTAAAAAAACTTAAGACTGAATGATCTAGGTCAGTTTGGATAATATATAATGCAAGACCTACATGTAAGCACAGGAAGAGGTGTTCCTTTGAAAGAGGTAGAAGAAAAATCAGAGATGAACCATCAGGAACTGCAGTGAAAATATAATTACAGGATATGGATCCTGGCTGGTTTGTTTATGACTAAATATTTTATCGCACGTGGCAACCACCTGTTCTCACTCTGTCATGCTGCATACTTAGGCATATAGGAAATGGAACTAGAATTCAATAGTTAAGTTCTAAGAAAATGTCTACCATGAAGTGATGGCTCTGATCACAGCCTGTAAACCATGCTTGACTTGCACTCAACACATTCTAGCTGCATAACTGCAGCACCATGGAGCCTATTTCAGGCTGCCATAAATAGCCCCAGCAATTAAGCATATCAAGTCTGCACTGCATTTCTCTCTACTGTGATTCCAGCACTTAGCCAAGAGAGTTTATAGCTAGTTTAAAGCTCATACATATGTGTCTATGACATGTCTATACTACAAAATGTGGTGAAGAACATCTCAAGATAACTGCAGCTGAGCTTTTGAGATTACCACAATCACAGAAGCACAGAATTTATCACATGCTGAATTCCCTGACTAGATCACAGAGGTGTTAGCAAAGTTGGTACCAGGACCCACACCATCACATGTCGAACTACCTGTAGGACCTGTACACTTACCTTCTAAATTCCTCCCAGACATGTTCCTAATTAATTAATACTTCATCAGACAGTGAAATCCAGTTTGTCCTGTGAGTATATGACAGCTACGCAGATTGACTTCACTAGTTATGAAAATCAGGGTACTTTAAATAAGTAAATTTAGATGTCTAACCATGAAAATGAAAATATTGACCTAAGATCATGTCAAAATTACTACAGAAGAGACTGTTACTATGTGAGTTTGAAAGATCTCATTACTGGAATGGCATATACCACTAACAAGGCTATTGCATACTTTTAAGATTATAGTAGAGAGTTTCCGTTCACATTCTCTCTGTTTTTTGAAACAAAACCATCCTTCCTTCACATCTGCCAGAGAAGAAACAGAAAATAATGTATAAAAACATTCCACCAAGTTCATTTTACTCTAGACAGAGTTCTGGCCCATGATATTCAATTCCTGTTGATTCAAGAGCAAATAGCTCCCCGCTGTGGAACAGAATTGTGATCTAAGTTTTGATACATAGCAATTTGTGCTAGTTCATGATATTGCATGATAACAAATAAGAATGATAGATGCAGGGTCAGCAATTTCTCATATAAAGACAGTTTTATGCCATACTAAATAAAAGTTCAGACAGATGCTGCATTAGCAGAAACCATTTAAGCCTCCTCAGAGCTTTGAAACCTACTAGACTTATTTTGTGATAGAAAATCAGATAGATGGACAAGGTTATTTGGGTTCCTATCATCCTAAATCATAACACACTTTTTTTTTTTTTTTTTTTTGCACTGAATATTGAGGATCTGCTTTGACGAAAATGCAGACGACTACTATTATTTTCCTTTCCTAGTTTTTAATCTAATTTATCTGAAAAAAAAATGCATAGTATAACAAAGTTCTTGAAATCTGAGAAAAGGAATTTTTACTTGAAAATGCAAAAGTGGTATTAATTTTCATCAAATGATATAACTACAATACATGAGTTATGTCATACTTATCAATAGATAAGTCATCAGTTGATTGATAAATAATTGATCAACTTCTTCAGACTGATAAAAGCTGTTTTAATGCTCAACATCTGGCAATTTGTTAAAATGGAGACAACTGACATTATCATGAAAATTTCCATAAATATTTGGAAAATGCAACTTTCAGGACTTAAGGATTTTCTCTGAGAAGTATCATGATACTTTCCTCTCTACAGCCTTCTGATCGCTTAAGATATAACCAAATTTATAAAACATATAAAACACCACATCTCAAAGCACCAGATCTTATAAGGAAGGACATAATGCACTTACTGAACTACCATGTATAATCCATGTGTGCCACTTTCCCTCAGTAGATCTTTTTTTTCTTCAGAAATTTTAGACAAATCGAAAAAGAATTTGGCTGTTTATCCAGGATTTCTACATCTCTGGTAGTCTGATCAGAGCTACAGATCTATCCAGCTGCCAGATTCCTAGAAATAATCAGGCTTCTGCAAATACAAAGACAGCACATGCAGTGAGTTAGCACATTTTGGATAGAGTGGGCTTTTTGCACTCAGTATACCTAATCTGTATGACTAACATAGAAGATCCAAAACTTGGTGCTGCCCATGTGCTGATCACTATGGCCTATATATGCACTGTACTATATAAATATACTACTATACACCCACACACATTTAGGATTTCTGAATGGAAATAGAGGAAACATTTTCAATGTTCAATTTGAACACTAGATAGCTTTGGGCAATCTTATATTTATTCTTTCTCAAAAAAAAAAAAAAAAAAAAAAAAAAAGTAGTAAACCATGAAACATTCTCGACAATCCCCGAAGATACACAAAATGAAGACGTGACATTAAGAATTAATAACTTAAGAAATTAACACCAAAAATACATACATAAATAAAATGTTCATTCAGGACAGAACTTGAATCCAGAGAGAGCAGCTTTTTCATTCATTTCAGAGGGTAATTTTAAAACGAACTGTTGTCATCAGTTTAAACAAAAATAGAGCGTTTTACATTCATTTCATTTCTTCATGAGAGAGTCTCAGTCTAAAAGAGGACGATCATTATACCCCATGTTCCTGTGTTGATCCCAGGTACAGGAACACAGCAAAAACAACTGACTGACTTAGACATTGTTCAGCTCAGAGACTCTACATGGCTGCCTCACAAAACTGGCTCTTATCTGTGTTTTCACCATTTGTTCAAACAGTACAAAGGAACTTCTGGTACTTTGGTGTGCACTGAAGATGTCCTAAGGTAGTCTGAACAGCTCAGTATTAGGAAAAGGGATAATGAATAGCACTTTCAACACTCTTCCCAGCAAACCACAGGAAGAATTTTGCCCCAAGACAAAAATTATTGAGAGGCTGAGTTAGCATACTGTCTGCCTGATCAGCCAAACAGGGTTTCTGCGTAAAATCTCCCTCCAGTGCACTTCATAAGAAACCAGAATGAGCAGCAGCTTAACATTTGACTTCATTCATAATGATGCTTTTATATATCCCTCCCAAGCAAAACATCTGTGGAAAAGAGTTGTCCACAGAATGTAAACAAACAAACAAACAAAAATAAACAAACTCATCTGACTGAGCTTATCCATTCTCTGCATCATGCTTGCTGGCATTTACAAACAGAATATCAGAAACATAGTAAAACCAGATTTACAGTTTTTCCCATTCCGTATCTTAAAAGGAATTGCAATGACAAGCAAGCAAGACTGCTTCAAAGTAATTCTGTCCAGGTAGACAAAAAGTGTCATAGTTCATACAGTTGTTTCTTTTCTATTTATTTTCTATTGGCCATTACATAAGCAAGATTTGGTTTTATCACATAGTGACAACATATCTTCTTACACTTTTTTGCCAAAATAGTTGAAGTTAAAAACAAAAAAAAAAATAGCAATACAGTTATCCAAAGAGACTCAGTGAGTATTCCTTGGTCTTCCTAGGTTTGGTCATTTTAAAAAAATACATATATATACTTTTTTTTTTTCCAAAATATAGCTAATTTTCTCTCATTTGTACATATTTTGTTGCTTTATTTCCCCAAATTTCATATTATCCTAGCTCTTATGGTAATAACCTCTTTCTGTTCCACAGTATTTGATTTTTTTCTGGCTAATCATTCAAATCTAATGCCTGTTATATACTCCCAAAGTAATAAAGCAGTTAAGTTCGTATTAAGGTTGTTATACAGCATATCAACCATTAAAAATGTATAAAGCTAGGAAATAAGCCATTCATACATTCAGTTCTACTCTTTCAATTTTTATTAGCTCTGGTTCAGCATAAAATTCTTTCAGAGAAAATTACAGGCAGCCTTAAATCCGAACAACTCATTGGTTACATATGGAAGCAAAACTGGTACAAATTATAACTCCGTTTATGTAGCTTGAATACCTAACCAGTAAACATGGTTCAAATGCAAACTGTATCAGAACTGGACATAATGACAACACAAGGGAAATCTACAGGCTACCAGAAACAGCAAATAGTACAGAAATAAAACCTTTGAAGTCTAACCACTTTGGAAACCTTATCAAACCTTAGGGTTAATCACCTACTATTAATCTGATGGCTTGATCTGAACTTAAAAGTTCTTCTGCTTTAGCTATGCTTCCCTAGAGTGTAAAAAAAAAGGTAAAAATGCAGAAAAACAAACAAACAAACAAAAAAACACTTTAACCAGCTACGACAATTAATGCTCTAAGACCAACATAATTCTACTTGTCAAAAAACACCGTATTGGTAGATCTTATTCTGCTCAGGATACTGCTTTAAAGCTCTACTAGCCAACATAGCAAATGTGCTCTTGCAACTGCTACAGGAACACAAACTACTCCTGTCCATTACAGTAAATGTTAGAATAAGTTTTCCTTCAAAGTTGTATTAATAATGTCTTTCCAGTATAAATACAGTCTAAATGCAAATTGGTCATCAGAGATAATAAAACTGTCGGCAAGCCTTAAGACAAAAGAACTGCAGTGTCACCACAAACTCACAATATCACTGTGTTAGGTCAACGACTGAATTGACAGTTACCTTTTTTCCATGCTTTTCAACAAAGACTTTTATAGCAGCATCTTTAATCTGGCATTCCTTAGCAGAAAGACCCTGAAGACTGAAATGCAAAAAAGCAATGTTTACTTCTCCAATGTTGGCTAAAAAGAAAAAAGAAAACAAAACAAACAAACAAAACCCAACAAAACAAAGAAAGAAAGAAAACCAAAGCTGATACCTTCACTGACTTCAAGGAGAAGGATTAATTTATTCTCCCTCTTTCCCTCTACTTAGGAGATGTATAGGCCCTGGGCATAACTAAACAGAAACTATAGTTGATGACCTTTCAAATGGAGATGCAACTGTTGCTTCATCTCCTCTAAACATGAAGGATATTGT
Organism: Nothocercus nigrocapillus; assembly: GCA_013398345.1. Taxonomy (NCBI): domain Eukaryota; kingdom Metazoa; phylum Chordata; class Aves; order Tinamiformes; family Tinamidae; genus Nothocercus; species Nothocercus nigrocapillus. Next base: position 211,122 of record WBNA01000282.1, on the reverse strand, counting down.
GACACTATCAAAAGGGAGTAGGCAAGGGAGCTAAACCCCTGAAATAAGGGCTACTCACAAGAATCTCCTATTCCCAAGGTTGTACATGGATTTAAGAGATGGGAAATGAAGAATGAAGATTTGCTCTCTGCCACCTTCCATTCACAATGAGCTCTGCAACAGCTGAGAATCAAGCCCAGTGAACACATCAGATTTGTTTCTATCAGCGAATGAATCCAATTTTTACATGTAATGCAATACTGCATGTTGGCCTGGCTTGATTTTCACTTTTTTTTAAAAAAAAACTTTACCTAAAAAGGTTTCGGACAGGACAACAATTTCTAAATCAGTAGCTCCTGTCCATCTTATACCCACAGAAGCAAGCTGTTTACAAAGGATGCTTTATGCTTGCATGCAGCAAGACCCCGTGCCCTCTCAGCACAGGACCACTACAACTTGTTAAGTTCAAAATCTAGATACAGAAAAATAGATATCTTTGTTACTGAACATTGACGAATGATTTTAAAGAATGACCACAGCTTGCGAAGGTTTACTTTGCTAGTTGTAGAGGTGGAAGAATTCTCAAATTATTGTTTTCATCTTGCTTTAATTTTTTAAATATAGTCCTTCATCCTCATTTTTATATACACCCAAGTCAGGAATGTTTTTATGATACTGGGAATAGTACATATTTTATAAATTATTCATCTAAAGTGCAAAATACTTGAATTTGCATTACATATGTGTGTGTAGAGGTACAGTGCAAACATAAATAAACATTTTTGCAGGCATGATTATGGTCTACCTCAGCAAAATTTTAGCACTCCAAAGATGTTAACCACAGATGAGTTTCAGATGAGTTTCATTGATCTTATTTGAGTACGAGTTCGAGTTGCTATTCCTCAGTAAAATATTATAGCAGATTGTCTGTTCTTCGTGATCAATGGCAGAATAACTTGTTCATTAATTAAAACCAATAACGTAAATCTTTATTGTTAACAAGAGAATAACAGACAGTAAAGATCCTATCTGTTTTCTTAGTCTATTCTACAAATAAATCATAATCTAATTGGGAAAATTTATGGGTTATTATTTGGTACTGTAAAGTTTAAGAGTTCCAAAATCCTAAAATAAATTTAAAGCAGGGGGTTTTTTGAACTTTAAATATTGGATTTTAATTAATTCTATATTCTTTCTATTTGCCTTTCTTGAGCCTTCAGAATTCTTATTGTCGAGTTATTTTTAGGTATTTGGGTATTTTAGGTAAACCAAACATTCTCATATGATCACAATTCCAAAAGCTACAGTTTTAGAAGGAATAATAAATATATCAAGACTTAATATCACAAAATAATTGCTTATTCCAGTGGATTTCTCTGCTAATGTGTTCTTACATATCAGTCTGCAGTGACACATCCTCTTGTGAATACGGTGGTCATTGTAGATTGATCTGGATAATTTTTACACTGACATCTTCTAATACTCAGGAGTTATCAGACACCATCAGTTGACCCGGAATGCCAATAGTTTGTCTTTCAATCAGTTATCATTGTGACAAGTATCACCAAACTGGCTTTTATGGACAACCAGTATACACTTAGAGTGTTTGCTAAGCTTATCTAGAGCCTGCTTTTGAGCCCCAATTTGCCTTCTGTTCAAATTCTTAAGCCTCTCATCCAGGCTTCTGTGTAACCTAGCAAAGGAAGCTGAGCACTGCTATAGTCTCTGGGTTGACGGTACCTTGCAGCTGAAAAGATTTTTTTTTTCTTCTTTTTTTGCTTGGTCAGAGGTAACTGAATACCTGTGTCTGGTATTAGCAGACAACTATTATGTTAAGTAGTTACCCTCACACCAATATCCCCTGTGGTTTTTCTCTACTGTCCCCTTAGCAACCAATTTCTCCCTAATCAACTCTGAAGCTTATTCACTCTTGTAGCACAAAAATAACTGTAAAGGCCAAGACCTTCACCATGGTGCCACAAATCATTCTTTGTAAGATACATATCTACATGAAAAAACAAAGAGAAGAAAATTTTTATTTTGTCAGGAAACTCTCACTCTCTTAATCAATAAAAGATATATTACTATCCTCCTGTGGAGGAAAGTAATGAAGCTGATTTCTATTACATTTTATTTAATTCTAAAATCAGTTACCAATTAATGGTTTGTTTATGCAGACTTCAGATCACTCGATATTGCAGCTGAAATGTTTCTGTGGAACTGGTTCACTGAACTACAGTGAAATATTTTAGGCATCTTTCTTACTCTCTTAGTTTCATATTTCACATAATAAGATACATTAATAACATATAAAATACTTAATTTTTAGACAACATTCTCAAATACTAATCTAACAATATTATTTTATATTTCTAACACCATGTGGTAACATTTAAATGTATCCTTCCAACTACCTCGGAATGCAGAAGTGTCACTATCAGCCCCACTAAATGAAATGTGAACCAAAGAGAGAATATGTAAATGACTGAGTCTTCAGTTTTCTTTGAAAAAATTTCTCAGGGTAATGCAAGGAGTTTGTGGTAGGAATTACCTTAACAAAATTAATAACTTTTACTGAAAAGTCATATCTTAGGATATTTTCTGTTATTTATTGGTTAGTTTTAGCTGCAGCCCTTCTCCTCTGCGGAATCTACCGTCCCTGAAAGATACTAGCCAGTAGCTTTTGCCACTGAAGAAAGACTGAAGACATAAAGACATGCACTTGAGTCAGACTTGAGTCTGCTGATCAATACTTTCCTTATTTTTCCATATCTAATGCTGTTTTTCCTTTTTAATACTACTCTGCAGAAAGCAAGCAAACAAACAAACAAACAAAAACTAATTAAAAAAAAGGACAACAATAAACACTTCACAAAACTAAACTTGCACATACATTTCATTCTTGGTACCTATTATATTCAAGCTACTTGCCTACCTGTGAATAAAAATATTGACTTGGCAATAAAAGCAAATTCATGATATTTGGAGCCTGGGAACATTTTCATTTTCAGTAAGCTTATTTATACTACATAGCACAGAACCTAAACCAAGCCAGCACTGTAAAGGAAAAGTTCATATTTTCTAGTCTGCATTTTCTTGCTGGTTCTTCTCTTTACCATGACAAATCAGGCACCTCCTAAAAACTGCCATGACATAAAAGTGAAAGCGTAAGGTTTATGGCCCTTCTTAGCAATAGTTCAGGTACCCACTAGGCAACATTATCTGCCTGTTGCTCACACTCCTACACATTAAAA
>WBNA01000282.1:191640-202869 GCA_013398345.1 Nothocercus nigrocapillus | reverse complement strand
ACCCCACACTGTAGTAGAGAATTTCCTGTACTGGCATCGGTAACCTGTTCTCTAAATGTTGCATTTGAATAAATTGTGCTATTCGTGAACTCAACTACTTGTTTTGAAGGTGATCAGAGGAAACAGTTGACAGACTGTTCATGAACCTGATACTGCCAGATTCCGGCCTATGGCTGATCACACTGTTTGTGAACTCAATTCACTGTTTGGAAGGTGATCGGACCTACAGCTAATAGGCTGTTTGTGAATCCGGTACTGCCAGAGTAGGGCTTACAGTTACCACAGTATTTGGTATCCCTACTAAGAGATAAGTCTCGCAGCCTGCAGTTCCTCTGCGCTTTGAGGACCAGCAAGGGGATTCATCTCTTACCAAATTTGCATGTCCGTCCCCCATCAAACTGCAACAAAGCTCGGGGTACAAAAACACCCGAAGAAAGTGGATTTATAAGGTTAAGAAAAAATCATATACTTGTTGTTGAAAGGAATTTTACCGACCACTTATTTCTGCTGGTAGCACTACTCTACTAATATGCACTAATCTGTATTCTATATCTATACAGAAAGAATAGAGGGTAATAGCTAAGACATGCTACTATTTATACTCATTATTTCAAAAACTTTCAACATACAAGAGCTCAGTTTTATTCTCTCATTCGAAAGTTTTCTGAAGTCTTTTCTACTAACAGGAAAAGCATGGCAGATTGTTTAAGCAGTTGATCGAAGCCACTTGTGAATCCTCCATTTTCCCTTTTTTAAATATTAATGGCTCAAGATTTTATAACAAGACAAATCTTTATTAGAATCCTATAATAAATTGTTCTCATTTATAACATGAAAAATATTCTAAAACCAAACTAAAACACTTCTCTTACTTGTCCCTAGGGTGCCATAAAATATTCTATCCATCAGAACAGCAATAGAAAAGTTCACAAAGGGCCCCGAATCTGTTTTTTCTTGTTGGTCATATTATCTTAATTTAAGCTAATTACCTTAGTGTCTCTTCCTGTGTGCCAAAAGCCACTGTAAGATTTGACTTTATGACATAAAAATCTATGGAATCACAACACTTACCTCTACTAAATTAAACTATAGTTGCCGAAAGAAAAAAAAAAAAAAAGGAAATGAAAGAACATCTTTAGATTCTATGTTAAGTGAATGATAAACCTTAGTTTTTTTAACAATTTAATGTTTTTTTTTCATTTATATACAGCATACATTGATTAATTCATCGCTGAATTAAGCACCCACATCAATTTATTAATTACTCACATCAATTCAATCAATTCAATCTGTACATATAAATGATTATTCATATGTAGTATATTGTCAAGTCTTTCATCATTCATACAACTACAAATCTGTTCTGTCCATACCAACTCAGAATGAGGCAGCAGATTTTTAAACAGATGTCTTAGAATTAACTTCACCCTACTATTATATTCCTATATATTTTCCTCTATGTTCTTCTTATTAATTACGCCAATTGAGCAACCGGAACAACTGAAGTGGTTAAATAGCTACAGTTATCTGATCTATCTGTATGTACACAGATGTCTATGCAAACTGAAAAAAATAAGAGTTACTATATATAGTATAAAAGAGTTGATATATAGCATATATAAATATAAAGATTTTACTATATAGAGAGAGTTACATACAGGTTAGGTCAAGATAAAGATAATCCTTGAAACAAATTGCTTTCATCTGAGAAAGAAGCCACTTTCATTTGTTTGAGTGGTTTCAAAATAAACTAGGAAAGATCAACAATATTTTCATATCTGTAAACTTTACTCGTTCTTTGACAATGAATACATATACGACTCTTGGAAGTATTACATGCATCCCCTCACTACACAGAAGATGTCAGAAAGCCTTTTTCTTATTAAAATTTCTTATTAAAATTTTATTAAAATTTCTTATTCTTATTTTTCTTATTATTACCATATACAACTGAAAAAAAGAGTTCTGAAACTTTGATTTTCATGCCATGCACAATAGGCAAAACAGAATAAAACAAAAGCTCAGAAGAAAGACCTCAGACTGTCATTTGGGGCTTTCCATGCCTGGCTTTCTAATTTGTTTTGTTTCATACAAGTACCTCAATGCACAGTGCAAAGAACCTACAGAGAGTCCTGTTGCCTTCATCTCCATTGCTAGCCACTCAAACCATGTAACTGTGGTGAGCCAGGAATTTTTCTGCCAGGCTGCAGAGATCCTGCCTTAAGCTGCTGCCTCTTTAAAAGAACAGCATGCTTGCTTGCTGGAACATTTGTTCAAGCACCACTGAAACCAACACTGAGCCTTTGTTTGCGCAAGGTTAAGTATTTGCCTTGGAATTCACTGTGAGAATGTGACATAAGCCGTGACAGAGCTACCTACAGCAGGTGACCTATAGTTCTGTTTTCCTTTTTAGTCACAGCCTTCAGTTATTTTTGTTTTTTTTTTTTTTTAGAATCCTTTCTGCTATTAACCATATGGTACTTGGATCATTAAAGTGTAACACTGTTTCCTGTTGCTTTGCTGCTTAAGGGTTTGTCTTTGGCCCTTGGATTTCTTTTTTTTTTTTTTTTTTTTTTGGGGGGATGTTATTTACAAGAAGAAAAAATGAATTTGATAAACTACTGTATTGCAATCCATTTCTTAGAAGAGGTAGTAATTTAGAAAATAGAATGACTTAAGGTAGAGATAATAGTCCTTTCTGGTTTTGGAATGGAATGCTATTTCAAATTAGATCCAACGGAGAAAAAAAGGGAATGAAACTCCCTGTATAAGAACATATGCTGAAATTAAAATAATAATTTCCTTGAATTTTGAAATCCTGGGCTGGTTTGAAAATTCCTATTAAAACTATCTACCTCTTATAAAATACTTCCATCTCTTGACAATACAGAAGCAAAGTTTGTCATTTGAAAGTCTTTGTTTTTCTTTCTATTTCTCCATAATAAGTTGAAATTTCCCATGGGTGAAAGATTTTTATTACTAATAAGGGAACTCAGTTTCAGAGAAAAAGCTGTGGCAGAGATAAGATCAGAATGAAAATGTCATTAATCACTAACTTACCATCTGCTTGTATATGCATGTAAACATAGAGGGTCAAATTCTAGACCCTTGTAGAGGTAGGACTGAGTTCATTTTTCTTCACAGAATGAGTGTTCAGGTGAACGAACCCTGTCAAATTCAGTCCATGGATCAGATCTAACAAGATGGCACATACTTATATGTCTTTTTGCAAGAATAAAGATTGTTTTTTTCATTTTTGGTTCACATTCATTTATATATTTGCTTGGATACTGAATGTAGGAATAATTATAATACTTAAAGCAAATGCACAGCATGTTAAGGTGGATTTAAAAATGAAAACAGAAATTCAAAAAGCAGAGGGCATCTTTAAGAGAAATCATTTATCAAAGATAAGTAGAATAAAATTTTCCTTAATGGAACCACTTCATAACAACTAAACTTACTGAAAAATTCCAAAATCGTTAATTTTAAGCCACATAATAATTTGACACTATTACAAATTGTCGATAATAATCTTTGCTAACAATGACTATGATTTTATGTAAGCAGAATGAAACAATTTAAATATAAGAATAATTTTGCCTTTTTAAAAACGTCTATCATACCGAAAAAAACAAGAGTAATATTGTCTGTTGTTCTGTTGTACAATGCAATTGCTTAGATATTGCACATTATTACTCTCTCTCCTTAGAACACATGAGAAAAAATGAAGCATTTCTCCATGCTTTTTTTGAAATGTAAAGTGTTCAGTAAAATTGAAAGTCTTTTTCCTTAGAACAATGAAAAATAGACTGCTATGGAATGTTACCTTCCTTAATGCAGAAGCTGAAAACACAGACAAGCATAGACTGAATTCAACCTCCAGTAACGCTAAGATACACACACAAAGAAAAAAAAATCTAAAATATTAACAAAACCAACCAAACAAACATATAAAAAAAGAGAAGATAATATTACAGTACACATAAATTTCTAGTAAGGTTCTGGAAGTCTTTTTCCATTCTCTCCCTCCAAGCAAACATATATTTCTTTCTAGCCATAATCAATACGAATTATCAATACAAGGAAGTTCATTTTGATATCATCTTTTCATACACAACTCTGGAGAGACAATGGAGTCTCTGCAGTTTTCATTAAGATCTCTCAACAAATTTAACCATTTCTAATCTGCTAAAAATTTGAATTTATTTGCTCAAGAGCAAGCAGACCTTCTCATTTTAAACTTTTATTCTAAAAATAAAAATAAGGTGTATATTTACAGCAATTATTGATTGCTATTCTACTACTTACAAGAATTATTGCAATAACTGTGTAGTAATGGCAAGGAAACAAATTATTTACAGAAGTTTCTTCGGCAAACACTTGTAACATTTTTTCATTAGAATTGAATCTGTATCACAAAATTAAATTTTAAGTCCAAACTTCTCTGGGTCCTTGTTTATATAGCATCTATCTTTACTTTCAGTATTTATATTCAGTAGAAAGGTAGAAAGACATTTTCTTCACACTTAGAAGAAGCAATCTACTGACTTATACAAAGTGCAGATGGACACATACAAAAAATCAAATGTCAGTAGTTGCTATTTTTTTTAATTTTTTTTTAGAATCTTCATTTATTATTTGCATTCTGATAATGATATTCTGACACTTTAATATACTTACATGTCTTTTGTAAGCTAGTAGACTCAGTGGCAGAATTGTGCAACATGTGAAAGTTCTTCATGGGACAGCAATGAGAAGATGCGTATCCATAACTCATCAGGCAGAAGAAGCCATATTGAAAAGTCACTTCTGCCTTCATTGTCCTTAAAGTAGATCAAATATATACGAAAATGCAAGGAAGAACAAACAAATGCAACAGAGCATGTAGTATACAGTCAACTCCTGCCCAAGAAAATACACATGCAGAATCAAGTGCTGAAGAAGACAGAATTTGCTTTTGTCTGATTGCAAGCAGAGTACAAAAACAGCCTATTTCTCCTCTACTTCCAACATAAGTGTTTGAAATCTTGAATATAAGTGTTTGAAATCTTGTATTTCTTAATTTCAGGTTTGTAGACCAGAGCATCAAACATTTTAACCTGGAACCTCTGTTATGGAATCTCATATTACCCTCCTTCAGGTCTCAAAAACATCACAGAGTTAAGATAGTTTAAGGGGAAAGTGGGCCAGGTCATCATCTATTTAGCTGAGATAAAGCAGAGCACAGGTCTACAAATACAGACCATGTAGTTATCATTTTCTAGTCAACTTTAACACACTGTATAGACATTTTCTTTTCCCTTAAAGGCTTATTTGTGGCTTTTTAAGAATTAAAGTCTTAATAAAAGTATGATTAGCATTTTAATTCTCAACTAAGGACAGATGTACACATTTACCCAATTCACTGTTCTCCCAGATATCTGAACTGGATATTGGAAGGATATTTGAAGTTAGACCCAGAATATGAAATTATTCAGAAATTCCGGAGTTATGAGATACCACAAACACCTAAAGCAATTAATACACAAGCAGTAGCCTACCTCCTTGCACATTCTAGAACTTCAAATATATTTACCATCATCACGCAATTTTCACATGAATGAATTCCACATATTTACTTTAACCATTATACATATGGCCAGACTATAATTTCTCTGAATATTCTGGAGATCTAGGAGATCTATTTTGTGTTTTAGTTCAGTCTTTGAAAGACTTTGAAAGGCCCTTCATGGTCAAAGGCCTTTCATTGGTCTTCATTGGCCTTTAAAGGGCCTTTCAATGTCAAAGGCCTTTCACTGAGAGAGGAGGACTTCCCGCTGGTCGAGGAGGATTGGATTAGGGATTATTTAGGCAAACTGGACACCCATAAATCTATGGGCCAGATGGGAGTCACCCAAGAGTGCTGAGGGAAATGGCGGGGGTTCTTGCTCAGCCACTCTCCATCATCTTCGAGAGGTCATGGAGGGCAGGGGAGGTGCCAGAGGACTGGAAGAAAGCCAGCATCACTCCAGTCTTCAAAAAGGGTAAGAGGGAGAACGAGGGAAACTAGAGGCCGTTTGGCCTCACCTCCATCCCTGGAAAGGTGATGGAGCAGCTCATCCTAGAGACCATCTCTGTGTCAAGGAAAAGAAGGTGATGAGAAGTAGTCAGCATGGATTCACCAAGGGGAAGTCATGTTTGACGAAGCTGATAGCCTTCTATGATGAGGTGACTGGCTGGCTGGACGACGGGAGAGCGGTGGATGTTGTCTACCTTGACTTCAGCAAGGCTTTCAACACTGCCTCCCATAATGTCCTCATAGGAAAGCTTCGGAAGTGCGGACTGGACGAGCAGACGGTGAGGTGGATTGAGGACTGGCTCGATAGCAGAGCTTCGAGGGTGGTGATAAATGGGACTGAGGCTATCAGGTTAAACGTGACTTCCCCTTGGTGAATCTCCTGATCTACTACTCCTGATCACCCTCTTTTCCTTCACATGCCTAGAGACAGTCTCTAGAATGAGCTACTCCATCCCCTTTCCAGGGATGGAGGTGAATCTGACTGGTCTGTAGTTTCCCACATCCTCCCTCTTGCACTTTTTGAAGACCAGAGCAATGCTAGCTTCCTTTCAGTCCTCTGGCACCTCCCCTACTCTCCATGACCTCTCAAAGATGATGGGGAGTGGCTTAGTAATAACCCCCACCAGTTCCCTCCGCACTCTTGGGTGCATCCCATCTGGGCCTATAGATTTATGGGTTATGAATTTGCCTAAATAATCCATATAAACTATATAATGATGATTCATACAAAGTTATAAAGTCAGGATGTGTACTTCATCCTGAGGCTGCTCTGCCATCACCAGGGCCACAGCGACCCTGCCTGCAGCCAGCAACAGGGCCAGAACATCACCTAGTGAGTGAGCAGCAGAGCCAGAGGCAACATGTCTGCCAAAACCATGGGAAAGGCGGCCACAGCCACCTCAGACCTGGCCACTTAAGGGAGGCAGAGGAGCCCCTGCCCCAGGCAAGGGGCCTCTGGTTTCCTCCTCCACTTGTGCCCCAGCTTCTTGAACCTTCTTTCCGCCATGCAGTGCAGGAGGGCACCGAGGTGCTACTGGGCTTCCCTTTCCTCCACCCTGGCTTGTTGAGGCTGTCTCCTGACGTGGCATTCTACAGGCATGCCGTGCCTGGAAAAAAAAAAAAAAAAAAAGCTAATTTCTGCAATGTATTTTTTTTTACTAAGTCCAAGATCCAGCACAGAAAATTTCAGTTCAAATAGTTGCTGTTTGACAGAGGTAACACCCAACAGAAAGCAGAGCCTTATGCAAGCATTAGGTAAATGTCATTCCCTCCAAGAGTCTTCAGTTAATGTAAGGCAGAAGGAAAGCAGAGAAACATACTTTGCACAGGTCTTTACATTCTGCTCTTTGGCTCAGTTTGATGATCAGCTGAAATCTGAAGTGTGTGATATGCTCCTGGCATCCTCTAAAGAAGATTACAGCAGCAGCAAGCACATTCCCAGGTCAACAAGATTTAAAGCTTGCCATTAAAACTACAAATGCGTTATTCAAGTCTATTTGCACATACTTCTTTAGTATACTGAAATAAGATCTGATTTCTTTCATGTGTTTCTATGACAGAAAACTTATGAGAGATTACTCAGAAATGCCAGAAGAGGACAGTCTTAAACCAATTTTTTATGAGCACTGCAGCTTTACAAGTCTGTGTTCAGCAATGAAATACATATTCTAACTTTCCATCAGCACAAAAGATAAGCATCTTTCTTTATACCGACCAAATCTTGCTCAGGCTGAATTCTGTTTCAGGTAGTAAACATAAAATAAAGAAAATTCCTTGGTTTGGCTTCTTTAAAAAAGCTGAGCTCAGCTGAAAGCTGTTTCCCTTTACACAAACTGTGTTATCTTCAGACCTTCCAGCTAATATATTTAACACATTAATTGGAACATAGTTTGAAACTTGTTAAATAAGCTTCTATAAAGTTGTGCAACCATTACTCATCTATCTTGTTTTTCAGTCAAAACAACCTAGCATGTATTTTTTTAATTACTTAACAATGAAGTCTCCAGAAACATAAATCTAGGCCAATAAAATCATCAGTAGTATTAAAAGTATTGAAATGACTACTATCTCACTGCTGTAACATTATTTTAGAATCAGGGGGTACAATTTTGCTAGTAAGATATAAGCAGGTTATTACAATATATGAAGTACAGACATACTTTGTTTTATTGTGTTTCATTTTATTGTGCTTTGCAGATACTGTGTCTTTATTTTACAAATTAAGGGTTTGTGACATGTCACATTGAACAGTTCTTATTGGCACCATTTTTCAAACAGCATATGGTCACTTCATTTCTCTGTGTCAAATTCTGGTAATTCTTGCAATATTTCAGATTATTTTATTATTATTATATTTATTATAGTGATTGGTGGTCAGTGATCTCTGATATTACTATTGTATTTTTTTTGGTGAAACCATGAGCCATGTCTGTATAAGAGGGTGAACTTAATTCATAAATATTGCATCTTGTTTGCTCCCCTGACCAGCCATTACACCCAGTCCTCATTTCTCAAGCCTTCCTACTCCCCGAGACACAACAATATTGAAATTAGGCCTGTTAATAACCCTACAATACCCTAATAATAACCCTCCCCTCTAAGTGCTCAAGTGAAAGGAATCATATGTCTCTCACTGTCGATCAAAAGCTAGAAATTAATATACTTCGTGAGGAAGGCATGTCAAAGGAAAAGTTCTTGAAGGAAATTAAAAAATGCTACTCCAGTGAACATCTGAATGACAAGAAGCAAAACAGTCTTATTGCTTTTAGAAAGTTTTGTGAAGATCAATCAGCCACAACATTCTCTTGAGCCAATGTCTAATCCAAAGCAAGGTCCTAACTATCTTCTGTTATATACAGGTTAACGGAGGTGAGGAAGCTGCAGAAGCAAAGTTTGAAGCTAGTAGAGTTGGTTTATGAGGCTTCTCCACTACATAAAACTGCAAGGTGAAGCAGCAAGTGCTGATGTCAAAGCTGCAGCAAGTTATGGGGGTGAGATAAGAAAACGAGACATGACTATGGAGGGTCCTCTTGCACTCCTTCTGATATATCTGCATGCTTGATTACCTCCCTGAAATGCCTGTACACAGCATGGGGGATAGAAGAGAGATCTCTGCAAAGTCTCAGGGCCATGACCTCAATGCAATTACAAAGATGTAGTCCAATATTGCATGACTGCAGTACTTTCACGGATGGCTACATGATTTTAAGGAAAGATGAGCCACGAAGATGATGAGGTGGTGGAGTTGTTCTTTATGTGAGAGAGCAATTGGAAAGTATTAAGGCCTGCACAGGTCTGGATGAAGAGCAAGTAAAGAGCTTACAGATCAGGATTAAAGAGCAGGCTAACAGGGGAGACACTTGTTGTATGTGTTTACTACAGGCCACCTGATCAGATCAAGAAAGTAGATGAGGCTTTCTACAGACAGCTGGAAGGAGCCTCACACACATTGGTTCTTATGGGGGACACCAGCCACTCTGATATCTGCTGGAAAGAAAACACAGATAGGCAAAAATATTCCAGAAGAGTCCTGCAGAGCATTTTTGATACCTGTAATGGAAGAGTAAAGAGGAGAGGTTTGCTGCTAGACAAATTCTAACAAATAAAGAAGGGCTGGTTGGAGATATGAAGAGTAGTGGAAGCCTTGGCTGCAGTGACTGTGAGATGGTGGAGTTCAGGGTCCTGTAAGGAGGAAACAGGGGATTAACCAGGATCACAATCATGTACTTCAGGAAAGCAAATTTTGCCCTCTTTAGGAATCTACTTGGAGGAATCGCTTGGGTCTGGGACCTAGAAAGAAGGAGGGGTCCAAGAGAGCTGGTTAGTATTCAAGCATCATTTCCACCAAACTCAAGATTGGTGCCTTTGAGCATTAAGTCAGGCAAAGGGAGTGGACAAGCTGCACGGATGAGCTCCTGGCAAAATTCAAACAGTAGAAGGAAATACACAGAATGAGGAAAAGGGAAAGACCGCTTGTGAGGAATAAAGAAATGCTCTCAGTGTATGCAGATATGTGACAAGAAAGGCTAAGGACAAAAATATACTGACTGCAACATGGAGAACAAGGACTTGTCAGGGAACTGCATAAACACAGCATTTCTTTTTTTCTTTTAGTGGTGGGAAACACTAAACTTAAGGATAACACAAAAAAAGTCAATTTGTGAACAGCAGTTGGTGAACACCTGTTCAGTATCACCTTTAGTTATTTACTGTGTCTGAAAGTTTTTCAAAGGTTATATCCTTTCCAAGTGAAAGAACATGAGAAAACTTCAAATCCCAATTTGAAATACACAGTTGGCACTTATTTGCTTCTATTTGGCACAAAGAGAAGGAATGATTTTGAAAGGGAATGGCAACATTCAGAAGTGTTAACAAGGATCTGCTGGGCCTTTGGCTTCACCTTTGCATAAGGGGAGAAGAAGAGTGCAAGAGCATCAGCCAAGGTAGCCAACAAAAGCGCAGATGAACAAAAAGGTGCCCATGCTCTCTATAGCTGTGGTTAGTGTGGCACATTTGTGCATCTCAGATCTGGTGATTCCAGTATCAGAAGTTAAAAGAAGAGAAAGGTAACATGAACATCAGGTGTGTTAACAAAAACACTGTGTCCCATATTAACAGCATTGTTGGCATATTCTTACAGCAGATACAAAAACCTGTTATTTCCAAAGAGAGAAATTTCTAGGTTCAGACTATACATGTGAGTTCATATTGCCTCAGCCCCTGATACATTATTATCTCAGGACCACAATCTCAAGCCATGTACCTGCCTCTGAACTATGAAGCTCTGAGTCAACAGTGACCTCAAAAGCATAGCCTGAACCACTCACTACCATTGTTTGGTAAAGAAGAGGGAACACTGACTTCACAAGCACACACTAAAGCAATAGTCTAGCCAGTGATCTAAGAGGTCTGGAGGCAATATTGACATCACAAGCACAATGTACAGCCATGGCCTGCTCCAGCACTAGCAATCACTGAGCCAAAAGTCATCTCACAAGCACAGCCAATATCAATGCCCTACATTGATGTATGAGGCATGGAGGCAATATGAACACACAAACACAGCCTGAAGCCATGGGCCTGCCACTGACCTATGAGGCTCTGAGTCAACAGGACTTCACAAGAACAGCCTGAACCACTCACTACCATTGTTTGGTCAAGAAGAGGCA
>WBNA01000282.1:171604-184742 GCA_013398345.1 Nothocercus nigrocapillus | reverse complement strand
CTGTAGTCCAGCAGGATGTCATCTCTCATAGCCTTCACCACTCAAAACACCATTTTTCACATCTTTGTTTAGAAATTCTAGAAGTGACTAATTTCCTGATAAGGTCAAATGTCTGCTTCAGTTCACTCTCCATTTCTACTAGGCTGAGTGATTACTACCTGATGGGAAAGGACCATTAGCTGCAAGTAGTGCAAGATGAAATACACATCAAGTAACTAATCAGTAATTTTTCTGGGGAAACAGATTGGCAGGGAAAAATAAGGATGAGGGCAAAAAAAGACAACGGCTCAATTCAGCCTTTGTTGGTTGGGAAATGAAGAGAAGTACATACATTTTCAACTGAGAAGAGTAACTCCTAAGAACTGTCAATTGTTTTGTCCTTCAAAAAATGTGGAGAGAAAAGGAAAGGAGGAATCTTGTAAGGAGACTGCCATTCTCAAAACTAGAAGATTTTATGCACTAGAAATTACAGATGTGGCTATAATAGTTTAAATCCATATCTAACAACACAGCCTGAAATATGTCTCCAGTTCATAAATCTCTGAGGCAGAAATGAACAATTCTCTAGCTTAACTAGGAACTTTGTCTCTGCTAAGATCAGGGGAAGAAAAGAATGAAGTTCTACTTAAATGGAGCATTTGGGAACCTTCTAATGTTCTCAGCTTTGGACAAAATTTATGTGAGTATATCTTCTAAGCAATACTGGAATAACTGTAGATACACAAACCCATGTTACATGAAACAGCACTAGACTCTGTAACTAGGCTCATAATAATTGGGAAAGAGGATAAGTATGCTGCTACGGATAGAAGGAAGACCCATCTGTATGCACAGAAAATGTTAAGTCTTAAGAGATTAGTACTAAAGAGCATCAAGAAGAAGGTATATCTCTTAGTGCTTAATCCTTAAACTGAGATGCAGTAGAATACTTTCATGTCAACTGTACAATCTAATGCTTTGTTTTTAAAATAGGAATATGTTTGTCTTCTCTACTGTTTTTCAAAGTAGGTCACTCATCTACTGATTTAGCTAGGGCTTGGGTTTTTTTGCTACTTGCTATTATCGTCTTTCCATATTATGTACAGTAATCTACATTTAGACCAAAGACTTAACTCACTGCCAAAACATACCTGGACTGTCTGGTTGAGACGTTCTACAACACTGAATAAAGCATACGACAAACCTGATACAGAAGAGGACGGATCATTACTTTTCAGTTCTGTTCAGTTCCTCTAGCTTTACAACTGTATTATTCAGAAAATCTTTTGATTACTTGGTGTCATTTCAACTCCCCTAGGCAGCCCCCACTGAACTTGGGTGAACTTTCTATACACAAACCACAGCCCCTCTGTGTAGAGCTATATTAAACCCATTCACTCTCTAGCCAGAAGCAGCATAAGAACAAATCACTACTGAAACAATAAAAATACCCTACATGACCTGTGCAATTCTTACCAATCTGTACATTTAAATAACATCTTTTTTTTTGCTAAAAATTTACCAAATTTTCTTTAAACACATAAAACTATAAAAATCCAAATGAAGAACAAAACAAAGAACAAAAAAACAGCATAAACATTGCTTGTATAGGCATTGGTTAGAAGAGACTGCTGCACTAAGGAATATATTCAAAAATATTTTTCTTTCAGTTTTATTAGATTTAGTGTCATGGATTATAAGTTATGAATAATGAATATGAATATTGTTATCCCCTTTTGTATGATGTAATAGATGAGCAAGAAGTCTGAAATGCAATGAAAATAGAAGTTCCTTTTTGGTTACTGAAGGTGACTGTATACACCTATAACTAAAGCTGCTCTTTTAATACATGAAGGAAACTTAAGTCTATAACAAATTGAATATGAAGATAGCTACTTATGGTGGCTTCAAAGGTATTACGAAAAGCTGGCACTAACTGAAATTTTGAATATAGCCCTTAGTTATATCGCATTTCTTTAAAATTTAGAAGCTGCCCAGCATGTCACGAATGAAGTTTATTTTGCAAGCCAACCACTGTCTAAGTGGGCAGTAATATTCAATATGAAACTGCTGGAACTCTGGTGTCTGACGGATTTCATGGAGAAACGAGATTTCAAGGTCCGACTCTAAGAGAACAAGGAGAAGAGGGAACACAAACAACAACAGTCCAAGGCCAACAAGAAGAAGTCTGGAGAAACTCTTCACGAAAGCATTCACCTCAATGTTGCCCATCAGAAATTCATAACTCCACCTAAGCGCTCTCCGAGCTTCTTTCAATTCTTCCTCTTCTGCGATCAAAAATGCATTTTCATCTGCTTCCAGTTCCTCGAATGAATCTGTATCATCTTTCTCATTCTCTGCTCTTGGAGAGGTATCGAAGAGCATGTCAATCTCATCATCAACTGGGGTGGGGAGCAGGCTGGCACTTGGATTGTACACCAGTTCTGAGATGGTTAAAGGTTCCTCTTTCATCTTCACTTCCTGTTCACTAGTGAGATCATCATTCTGCCCAGTTTCCTTAACTGGGGAGCTGGAAATCACAGGGACCGAGATCTCATCCTCCTTTGGCAACTGGATACCTAAAAAAAGAAATGGGAAAAAAAAAAAGGTGATCTTAAATTCCTGTTTACCTATTGACAGAACCCAGCCTTCCAACAGTATTTAGCAGAGGTTGGAAAGAAGATTTTGCAATCATTTTGGTTATTGGAACTTGATGATACACATAAGGCAAAAAGTGGAAAAGCCTTCTGAAAGCTCCATCACCTCCAAAGGAAAGCAACATTTTTTTTTGCAGCACTGCAGTACACCAGCCTTCAGACCTGATTAACTATGTCTGATGCAGCTGTCACTAGTAGTGGTCTCATATAAAACAAAATAGCACATTTTCTACTGGTAATCAGACTTCAGATACAAGTAAATATCGTCTGCATATGTGAGCACTGGGGTGCAGCTGAAAATAGTTATTATAAGAAACACTTGCATGAATGAAGTGATAAGCTGGAAATTTTCAATATAGCATGACATTAAAAAACGGAGAGCAGCTTATCATGATAAATTCATGCTAAGGGTAGAGAGGATGAAAGGAGAAAAGGCAATTTCACATTATGAGAGGTAAATATGATTGAAACTGAGTTCCCACTCTGTAAAAAGCCCCCACCACTCATGTCTCAGTTTTTCCTTCCAGTCACCTTTACACTCTTTGTCAGTATTTGTCTCCCTCTGCTTCAAATTTCTCTTCTTTCCTTACAGGCGAATCTTTCTCATCTTCCCCATCTTCTTGTATTCTCCCTTTTTAGTGTTCCCCCTTTCAACTCGAACCCTCTCAAAACTCACTAGGCTTTTTACAGTCTAGTCTAGTTCTAGTTATTCAGTAATAAACCAACACTGAACACTGCTACATAAAGATAGCAGTGACTGTAATCCACTTACTGCTACTAGTTCTCAGTAGGGAGGAGTGGAGGGAAGGACAGCCTGACAAACAAAGTCATGGGAAAACAGTTTTAAAGGTACTCCCATGTCGGACACTCATTAGCATAATCGGATGTGACCTATGTGCAAAAAGAACAGGCCCCACATATCATCATGAGCTGTAGTAATATATAATAGAATAACACTCAGTTCTCCTTGTGCTGTGATGTCAAGTATCTCTCCATTCTTCACAAGTGACTAATCCAATGCAATGTGAACATACAAAATAACACATAAAACCACCACAGCCAGTTTACATAACTTGTCCAACAGGTAATTCATGTCAAAATAGTATTTATAAATCAAATTAGCCCAATTCTTTGATTACAGAAACAGATCTCTATAAAAGATAGAGAAATGTAGTCATTAAATACTCATTTCAGTTTCAATGCTGTAAGAAAAATTAAGGTTCAGAGGCTTTAACACAATAGAGTGTAAAGACGTGTTAGCTCAGAGACAAACAAACAAACAAAACCCACAGAAATCAGAAAAGTGTGAAATAAGCCATAGCTTTCACTGTAATGAAAAGACACACCACTGCACTGTAAATACAGGATATATGACAAAACTGAAAAGTCATAATCCTGGTCATAAAAACAGATACAATACAGCAAAATATGCGGCTTACTTTGAATCACAATTCTAACCTAAAATTTTAAATATTAACTCCACTATAATTCATCAAAATGTTCCATAGAATCTCTGTTTGAGATCAGATGCCTTCTCATATTTTTCTTGAAAATGTCACTGTGACCATTTTAATACTATTAGTATTAAACATTGCAGTAACATTCACTGCACTGAAATTACTAGCTTTGTTTCTCAGATCTACCTTCCCTCCATTTGACTAGAGAGCAAAAGAACAGTCTTATGCCACTGCTCAAAGATAATTAAGCTAAAAGTTAGCCACAACTATCTTTCAGAGAAGTCAGCAGTATTCATATCACACTAAAATTTCTAGATATTATTAAAAAAAATGCATTTCTTGAATGACAAGATTGTACACCTTTTTGCTTTGGCATTTACCATGACCACCATGCTCAGGATAGGACATATCCATGAAAATTGCAGTTTTCACAGTAACTCATACTAGATCTATGTACAACCAGGTCACCCAACAGCAGACTTCTCTGGGTCAGACATTTCTGCTAGAGCCACAGGACATAACATTTGCAACTGTATGCTTTTATTCATGTTCTGTGCCACCTACTGAAGGATTTAATGCAGTAATCCTTCTGACAGCAGGCAACATTCAATACTTTGTGAGAGAGGGCTGCCTCACTAGGAACCATATAGTGCAATAATTTTCATATCCCAGAGATTCTTAAGAGTTACCACAAAATACAACCTCGGCAGCTCTGTTACCCTTTGGATAGGCTGCAGAATATGTTCAGTAAGATACTTGCTAAGTACCCACTTTATAGATTTGCTACAAATTGGGTGAATGATGCCTTGATAATGTTCATTAACTTTGAAATTATGCTGAATTTAATACCAGTTGAGGTGAAATGCCAGCATATGAAACAGCCATTACAAATACTTAAAAAAGGTGTATGCAATGACAGAAAAATTAAACTTGACCTATTCTCATTAAATTTCTCTTTGAGGAAGTGAGGAAGCCAACTACTTACCTGGCAGGCCACCTTTCAAAATTCCCTTCACTGTGCTGAGTTTTATACCTCAGATTTTATACATAAACATATATATTTATATACATATATGTGTATGTATATATATGTGTATGTATATATATGTGTATGTATATATATGTGTGTTTGTGTCTACATATATATACATACACAAACACACACATATACATGTATATTAGAGAAATTTTTTTCATTACAGACCACCATCCTCAGGAAGCATTCCCCCCTCAGTGGCATACATTAGCTGCTGAAGCTGATTGCCCTTTGAGCTCTTCAGAATGCCCCAGACAGTCTTTTCCTCCAGAAATATCTAATTTTTTTAATTTCTTTCTAGAAGGTAAGCTGGCCATGCCTCCAGGAAGGTTTCAAACTATGTCTAAAACTACCTAATGGCGAGCTGATACCAAAAAGGACATTTCTACCTCTGTAATCTAATCTCTGCGTGAGCCAATCTGTACATCTCAACTAGGAGAATAATTTGGTTTCCTTCCTGGGTTAGTTCTCTGCTGTTTTTTTCATTCTGAACTGGCTTGTCTGAGGTTTTCATGAGCACCACAAGCAGCACATTGCCAGCAATGGAAAGAGAAAAGGATTGCTTTTTTTAAGCAATAGCTAGGGAGTAGGTCTGCCTAACTGCAATGAAGCCTTGCTCTTAATAAAGAAAATGAGAGTGCAGTCCTGGGTTCTTGAATATCAATCCCCAAATTTTCAACTTTCTGGCCCCAAATGAGTCCTCTACACATGCATTTGATATACAACTATAACAGTTTGCTTTCCAGAGGTATACCACTTCCTCTTAATTTAACAGGGGTAGAAGTACATTGCTTACTTAGGCACCTCAATATGGATTAAAGGACCTAATTTTAAACCTCCCAAACTGGAGAATCCTGGCTATAGGCCTCCCTATGCCTGCTTAGATGCAAGGTCAGTGATATATCCATTCTTCGTGCTTCTTATCATTCAGGGGACAGCTGCAACTACTTCAAAGAAAGGTCACCTCGAATTATGATTTTGAGGCCTTCTCTGCTCCATTAGAGTAAATCCCAGTGTGCATATCATACATAGTGATCATAAATTAGAAAGATCACATTAATATTCATTAACATTGTTCTTTTCACAAAAACCTGGAAAACTTTTTTTTTTTCTTTTTCTTTTGGTGGTTAACCTGCAGATAGAAGGTAACAGAATAGACACTTTTGCTTGCTTTTCAGACCAGTGTTTTCTAAAGAAGTTGTATTAAAATTAGAATACACTAATATGCTAAACTTACTATCAACTTTACAGTCCATTTTTCAGTTTGAACTACTTATTTAGGAGAGTCACAATCAGAAGATACGTATGAAGCCGAAGCAATTACTACTGCCAATTCATACCACCCATACTCATTTGCTCATTCAGCATGAAAAAAAAGCCTTATATCCTATTCCTTAACATCAAAGCAAAAATGTACTCAAAAAAGGGACAGAATGACAGTATTTTACAACATGCGCTCTTAAAGCATATTCTATCAAAGCAACTGTATTTTATACCAGCTTGATAAAGTGTAAATAAAAATTGTTTCAAAACAAAAATTTGGTAATTTAGAGTAGGTATTAATTGGCATTGCTGAAATTTGAAAATTTCAGAAGTAAATATATAAAACTTTTTTTTTAATTGCTTCATATTCAATATAACACTATATCATTTTGGGGGTCAAGGATTTAGGAAATAATTATCCATTAACTCTGGTAAATTAAGCCCAGTCACATTGCAGTATGGAGATATCTACGTTGTATGTCAGATTTTGACAATGTCAAACGACATGAATGTAATGTTGTTATGTATCGTTTACAAGGCTGAGACTGCTTATGCAGGCCAAAAAAAAAAATCATGTTAGGGTGTAAAAATTCAAAATTTTGAGATTTAACTACAATAAATATTCCAATAGTAAAAGTTTAAGTAATCTGAAAAGCTAGGTCTTTTGTTACTTTTTGGATAAGTTTCAAGAGATTCAGTTACCTCAAGTAATGAATACAAGGCTTAAAAAAGAATGAGTTCCAGTGAACGTGCTGAAAGAGAGAACACAGAATCTAAAACAAGTCTGAAGCTAACACCTCAGTTCTATAACACTGCTGCAAATCCTTTGCTGTTATTCACACATGAAAATTATTTTGCTGCCACCCTTATAAAACTATAATTTTATATAAATTTGGGGGATAGATTTTGAAAAGCCTACTGTTTCTTTATTAATGGTTAAATTTTATAATGTATTTGGATTTAAAGGAATTTGACAAGTATTAAATTACATGTAAAATCATTTGTTCCTTCCTTCATTTTCTATTTTTACAGGCAATTGCATTGCATAAATCAAAATCTCTTAATACATGTTACTGGTATATTAGGTGAAGAAGTTTATTCCAAAAGTTTGCTACCCTTTTCTGGCAACTGTATGAGTTTTGGAGAGCAGCAGTGGGCTCACTATGCTAGCCGAAACCTTATACCGCCCTCCATGATACTGTACCAAATGCTGGGATGGCTCCAAACCCCTAACTTGCTACTGCAGGTGAGAGCAAAAACAGCTGAATAAAACACAAGCTTTACAGCAGCCACATGCTGTGAACATGAACGTGCAGGAGCTCTGACATAAATGCTGGCAGCTGGTCATGTTTCTGAAGAGGCCAAAAACAGCAGCTGAGGATTAGCAACGTGAAGGGCAGCCCCATCTCTATCTGTTATGCTGAAGTAGCTACATTTGGTGGAAATAAAGTATATAGCCCAGAAAAAACGTACACACTGTTGATAAAAATTTCAGCTCACACATTGCCAGATACATTGCACACAGCTTTACCCACCAGATACGCAGACACAATTGCCCTCCTTCAAAGGGCTTGTGTAGGAGCAAAAGGAATGAGTGTGAAGATTTCCGTCTTTTAAAGAGAAAAGGTCAGATACTGACTAGAAACAAGAAAGCAAATGTATTGTCTGCTGGGAATATTTTATATAGTCCTTTAAACAATAAAGGCCAGTCAGGATGCAATAAGAACAGTTCCTCCCTATATGCCTTTCAGTCATTGCATCTGACATACTGTGTATCCCTTTGCATATTTTTCAGGAGAAAAAACTTATTTGTTCCACAACAAGAATTAACTTCTGGAAGGAAGGAGTGGGTAACTGTCTCACATGAACAAAATGCATAGAAGTCACAAATGAAACACAGGAAATGGAAATATAAACTAAATCTCCACTGAATTAGAATGTTCCTGTCAGAATAGGGTCTACGTCATGGCCAGACATCCAGCTCTTACCAGGTAGCATAGATCCCAACCATGCCCACTGTTTACACTCATAAAATTAACCTATTTTGTTTTAGCAAGGAGAGTAAATTACTGAGACTTTTTACTAAGTCTGTATTTAGCCTGTGATCTGTTTTTTCAGCTTGCCTGTTTGTTTTGGTATTTGGGAGATTTTTTAAAAAAAGAGTGAAGCATTGTCATACTTGTCAGGTCACATCAGTTGCAAGTACTGCTTCCCAAATGTGTCATTTGGCACAATATTCAATGAACATAAAACCAAAGGTCTCCACCCTGCTTTTCACCCCCTGCAAAGCACACCTGAAATTCAGAGATAAAAGCGAAACAGAGCACATGGTATTTAAATACCCTCTATGGTGGAAGCAACCCACGGCAGCATTGCTGACACCCTTCCTGAACTGGGATTAGGCAGCAAAAAGGTGAAAAGAGTATCAGAGTGGGAGCAGAGTACAGCATGGAAATAGGAATGCAAAGGCAAAGCGTGTGCATGCCAGCAGATCAGAGAACAGGGAGGAGCTGATCACAGGACTGGAGCAATACCATGTCCAGCAAAGGTCAAAAACAGTAAGGCTGTGAAGGACTGGGCACCCACGTGAAAGCTTAGCACCTCAGGAAGGGCAAGTGGGACGCTGTAAGCATCATCCACACTCATTCCCACTTGTGTCAGCACTTGTGCAAGTCAGCTTTGCTCTGGAACTGCTGCAAGCAAAATGGCTCTCCCAAAGAATAACATGCACTTCTCCCATTCCCCAGAAGTTTGCTCCAAGCCTTAGGTTTTGTATGCTACTACAAAGATTTTTTTTAAAGGAATACACCAAAAAGGATATCATATAAACAGCACTGTTTTAAAATAAAGTTTTGAAGTATCTATATAGCCCCTGTGTTCATCTTTTGCTCAAACAGTCCCGTATTAAACCACTAAAATGTTTTGTACATGTTTGGAGCCAGCATTTAATCTCTAAACTGTAAGAACACATGCATATGAATACTCATTTTTTTTCCAGCATTGCTATTGAAGTTCGCAACATGGGAGTCAGGTTCATTCTCACAGACACCACAGTTTCTCCTAAGTCACAAATTCATTGTATTCATATATTCAATAGCTAGGAGCTATTACCACTCAGAGGGCAAGTCATTGCAAAATGCAGATTCTTCCATCCTGCTGAACTTGCTGGGTTAGATTTTCAAAAGTTCATAGGTATAGGTCTGGTCTTTGTCAAAACATCCCTGGTTAATGTCCTATAAACACTCATATCTAAAATGATTGTTCAAGATTCATAGAAAAATCTAAATATACCTCCAAAATATAAAAACCAAAATTGTCATAGAAAGCAATGGATGTCTTATTGCATTCAGTAAATGAAGACAGACTGATAGGTGAACTAATCCACCTTTGCCAAACAAAGCAATTAATTTATAAAATTAAATAAAATTTTGTTCTGGTTGCTATCCTGAACAATACTGAGTATTTTTGCTTTTATAGGCTGCCCTTCTGTTAGATACAGTGAAAAAGAAATGAGAATCTCGCTCCCATTTTTTAAATATTGTTATTCATTGTATTACATTATTCAGTGACTAGTAAAATAGATATTAAAATGTTACTATCTGTTAGCCCAACTCAATCTGTTTCGGTAAAAATTAGCTGCGAGCTAAACAAGTATCTGCTGGCTTATTCAACGGACATTCAAAATCTGCTGGCAACCTAGCTGCTACTTTAAGAACTACTTTTGTCAGAAATTATCAGGTATTTTAAGGTATTTCTACCCAACAGCCCAAGAAAACTATAAGAGCAAAACTCCAGTAATTAAAAGGTTATCGATTAACAAATAAATCCACAATTTAAGATACTACACAAATGTCATTTAAGTTTTGTCTCCTTCATACTCCATTTGCAAACCACCTCCCCTCAGAAGTTCCTCCTTATGCTTTGCTGCACTTGATATAATACTTTAATTCACAGCACAGTTTGTTTCTTTCCCAGCGTCCAGTATCGATATAACGAACTATGAAGAATAGCTAACAACTAGCTTTTTCTGCAGAAAATCATTAAAGTAATTGAGCAAAATAAATTTAACTTTACCAGCCCTTCTGGCTGTGATCTTGGATCCATGCCGCAGTAATCGAATGCTCACTTCCTTGTTAGAGTGGTTAACCATACGCAAATGAATACTTCTCTTGGTTTGGATTTTTACAAGACATTTCACCATTTTGACTATTTCTCTTCTCAGTCTTGTAAGGGCTCAACCCATACTGGCTTTGACCTTTTAGGCGGTTCCACTGAGTTTTAAAAGACTAACAAGTCCCTCTCAATGAATCAAATGACAAGCATCTAACATGGCCAACAAAAATATCCCAGCAGGGAACAGAACGAGGGGCTATTTTTAAACATTTCCAACTGCCTCATAACGTACAATACAAACTTCCACAGCATCCATCTCAGTTTGCAGTTGCTAGCATAACAGCTGAATCAAACACACAAGCATAAATATATCTAAGCCATCAGAACATAGTGCAGTGAAACAAAAGACCAGCTCTTCACACATGTTTTTCATAGAACAAAATGACTGTGGCTATTATTTTTCTAAAAGCCTTTGATTTGGTCACTGATGTCAGTTTCCTGGAAAGTACTTATAGAAAAATGAAGTTATACAAGGACAATTCCTATCATGCACTTACAGACTTACATTCAGAGGGAAAAGCAGTAAGATGAAAATGATTTAATTTCAAGCCTAGCACCAAACCTGACTGTGTGTGAATAAATGAGAAAAGAAAAATCCTAGCTTTTGGGAAAATGTCTTTCTCTGTGTATATCCTCCAGTTCCAGAAAGATGGAATATGTTCCACCAGAAAGACGGGCCAGTCACTTCAGTCTGTGTGCAGTGGGGATATACAGGACAGAAAAAAGGCATGACCATACACAATTACTGCTGATAACAGGCTCCAGCTGGAAGCACCTTGAGCACAAGACTCTCTTCCTAGGCCCACTGACCACAGTTGGAAGGTGGGAGTTCCTCGCCTCTCAGAATAGTTACCTTTCATGTTGGAGATGTGTTGTGCTGTCCATGTCTTTTCTTACCTGACGTCCTTGTTCTCTGCACCATGGAATGACTGGTATGAATGCAAATATGTGGGAGAGAAGAGGGGAAAGGGACATGGTTCTGCAAATATGCACTTCACACCAAGCAATTGCTCTCACAAAAGGCATCTATTTCAATAGATATTTTGGATAGCACCTTTGCAGTGGCTCCTGATCCTCCAGGAACTTCCCTGTGAGGCTGAGCAAAGATCAAATGCCCTTCCACTCTCCTTTTCCATCTCCATTTTGTCACTGCTTCAAATGTATGATTACTGTCTGCTGCTTCCACCTTTCTTATTACTGTTGTGGAAACCAAAAGTGCATCATTAAAATCTCACCAAAAGGGTCAAGTCCTCATTGTGTACACAGCTACAAAATTCTGTAACACCACTACTTAAATATATATATATATATATATATATCTGCATATGTTTAAAACACCTGAAGGAAAGCCTAACTGTGCAAGTAAATGTCACATGGACAGAGCTAGGAATGATATTCAACAGAAATATATTCATGTAAATGAATATACATATTTAATTTATATTGTATGTGGCTGTGTTTATGTGGAAAAGAAATGACTGCGAGTTTGCAAGACACACCCAGTGATCCAAAACTAATTGAGATTTATTCTGAAATCATGCAGCTGGGTCAGTACCTCTGCTTTACAACGTAACTCTCAGCAAGTAAGGAACAGACCATCTCACAGCGGAGAAAAGACTTTACATGACATGCCATTGGCATCAAGTCCCGCATAACAGTTGGAAGATGTTTTTCAGAAAGGATTTTCCACCAAAAGAGCCTGTCTATCTCTGTAAGAACCATCTGGAAGTCTGTAGTTGCAGGAGAAAGCTAGAAAAGCAATGACTCCAGTCTTAGTAACTCCCTGATTTGCAAATCTTGTCATTCTCCTTCTTAAATTCCACTTGCAGATATATTGATACGGCTGCAATTCCAGCCACTGGTGGAAATTGCATTAACGTGACCTTTAGCATTCATTCTAGTGGAAGTGGAAAACATTTTCAGTGGAACTTGAAAATGGTGGAATGTTGTAACATCTCTTAAAAAGTATAATTTAAATAAAACAAAACAATCCCCACCCAACAATAACTAAAGCTGATAAAAGCACTCATCAAAACTTGTATGCTTAATCCCTCCCCAATAAGTATAGCAAGTAAGAAACTTCTGTTCAGACAGAACAGTTTACTGGTGAAAAGGAAGTGTTATCACCTATTCTCATTTTCAAGTTTTAGAGGTACAGCATTGAAATGATGGGGTTGTAGTTCTGCTTTGTTTTGAACAAAAATAGCAATCATACACACACGCCCTCCAGTTAAAATAGCTAACAGGAGTAATATTTCTACAAATTTCAAGGGTTAGAGGAGTTTGATGTTCTATAATACAAAACACAATTCTCTCCATCTGACATATTAAAATAGTTTCATGTACAACAGATACAATTAAAAAACAGGCATGTTGAAGAGCTATGTATTTCTACCCTAAGGTTACACTTGATACTAAACCAATCTTTTTTTCCTAATAAAAAAAGAAGTAATGCAACAAGACTGATCTGTGCACAAGAAAAAAAAAAAAAGTAGACTGAACTATCTGTTATGGTGTTTTTGACATTTGAACAACTACTTGGCATTATTTTGTATTTTACTGGCATATTTTTA
>WBNA01000282.1:150439-171379 GCA_013398345.1 Nothocercus nigrocapillus | reverse complement strand
AAAAAAAAGAAAAAAAAAGAAACCTGGACCTTAAACCAAGGGAATTTATGTATGAATCTGTATCATCATCTGCTTTGTAAAATGCAATACAAAGTACATCACTCAACAGAATGACTACAGCTTGCTACAGCTTGTAATTCATTCATTTCAAAGTCAAAAATCAGTGTCACCAGGTGAGTAATTCATGTTTGAAACCTGAGCACACATGAATTTAAGTGGCTTAACGGAAGTCTTCATCACTTTATCAAAACCATATTAATGTTCTATGACTCGGAAGGTTTTTGCTTTGTTTTGTTTTATTATTCAAATACCTGAAGACATGCTTCAACTGCTGCGGGTGATAAACTACCTGCAGGAGAGGAACTAATCTTTATAACTGTATCAGATAACAAAAGACAGCCATACAGTTGTTATAGTGATACCAAAAAATAAACAAACATGTTCAAATTCACCATTTTGGAAAGCTTTCATAGAACAAGTCCTAAAGACCTGATCCGGGCTTCTTTGACATAGATGAGCCCTGCAAACATGCTTTGGGATACAACTTAGAATATTCTGCCGTGAGGTGTCTTTAGAAGAACGTCATTTAGGTACAAAACTTATGAGTGACCTCTCTAAGCATATCTTAAACATGTAAAGTAAATTCCATATGTTAATCTTCTATGCAGGATAGTCAATTTTTGGTTTCATTTTACCATACCCCTTTACTCTCCCTCTGGCATAAAGTGGAAGGATATTACAGCAAAGTCGTGATAAGCAACTGAAAATAAACTTTTGAGCATTATCAACACGGAACTGAGAACTGACTTGCAAAACTTAAGGCATGAAGAATTCGGATTAATTTTCTGAAGATATATAAAACAGAGTGGAAAATGGAAGGGGATGCTGGAAGTACATGATAGAGATTTGAGAATCAATATAGAAAAATGCAATAATATGAAGGGAAGGGATATGACATGCCAGAGACTCTGATCCTTATGCATTAAATAAGAATTAAAGAACAAAATCTAGAATAGAAACAACTGAAATACAGACATTAACATTTCTCAGACTATGAAACCACAGAGATGATCATACAGAACAGATAAACTACGGGAAACAAAAATTTGCATGGATAAAAAGATGAAAATTAAATATTCAAGACGTCCAAGGTTTAAAAAAAAAAAAAAGTTTTCATTGAGTTCCCTCACAACACCTATCTGCAAGAACCTCGTGGAACTGCTTTATAGAAGACAGGATGTAATTACAGTGATATAAAATATTTGCAGTTATTTCCAGAAAAAAATCTATAAAAATGTTAACTCTGGGTAATACTGTTTTGCTCTGTTTTAAGCTGCTTGAAACTCAAGAATGAGAATCCTGAGAAAATAATATCATTAAAGTATTTTTTATTAATTCAATGAAATGTATTGACCATCATTTGACAATCAGTTAACAACTCTAGCCTGAAAACTACTACCAATATCCAACATATTTCTTAAGAATATCTTTATAGCTCTTCAGCGCTTCCAGTAAAAGCTCGAGAATTTCATCTGTCAGCAAAATAAGAATCACTAGGTATTTCTTGATTTTTGTCTCAAAACAATGCATTTAAACTCCTGAGGTGGAAGAGAAGTCCATATACGTATGAAATACGATCTCCTTAGTCTTGCAGCTTCCCTAGGTTAGGTCTAATAAGCTGTGGTTACACAGTTTAGATGCTAGATAACAGCTCCGGCACCTGGAAGTCACTGTCACCTGGGTACCAGTGGCTTGCAAAGAACCAAATTACTACTGAAAATCTGATTAGAAACTGCTTATTTTTTAAAACATAGTCTTTTGGGCTTCAATTGCGTTTCCAATTTGTACAGTACTTACTTTCTAGCTTGATAAGAGAAGTCTGTTGCACTGCTGGTCAATCTCTGAATGTAAGAAGGTACATTTAAGAATACCAGTTCAAATCTGGGTGCTCAAACTAGTCATTGCACACCTCTAATGCATACTTCTAATGCATACCTCTGCATATGGCCTCTAAGTGCAGACTTGTGGACCCTCTTGAAGAAAGAGGCACCAACAGACAAAATCAGAGTGTTTTTGCATGCCTTTCGTACATTCAAAACATAATTCCACTCCTTATTTTCAAAATTTCTGTCTATATAGGTATTTCTACTATAACAACAGTACTATAGACATCCAATAGCTTCTTTTCGCACACATTATACTCTTTTCTGACCATAATCTTTAGTCAACATACCTTTTATTTCTGTCAGCAAAACCTGGATAATCTGGTCTTTTGAAGACCTTTCATTTCAGCATGATAGTTGAGGCAGATTTGTAAAGACAAAATTTAACATGTGAAAATGGCTAGGCTTTAAATATCTTTATTTGTTGTGTTGTGTTTATTTTCCATCTGAAAGAGTTCTCCTAGGGAGAATGAGGAAGGTTGAAATTATTCAAAATCCCCTAGTGAATGTTTCTTCTGTTAGTGCCATCTCAACTGCTTTGTTCCCTAGCAACATTCAAATAACTGGCATGTAGTCTTCCCTCTCATCTGTCAGTTTCAGTAAGTTCGATTTCATAGCTCGCATACTTGGCGAACTCAGAATTAATCTCTCCAGCAATTTCAGGAAACACAAGGATATACTGCAAATATTGATTAAAAAGAATAATACTACAAATGTTTAGGCCACTGTAGTCTTGTCAGTGTATTTTGCTTGTTACATATAAGGTTGATTTAAATACAGGAACAAGGTTTGCTTCATTAAAACAGAAAAACCTTCACTCCGCTGGCTGTACAAGGAGTGTGTGGCTGTGCGTGCTACTCCTTGCTGTGCTACTGAGCGCTCAAGCCTGTTTGCACAGCACAGTGTCCGTGAAGCAGCTGGAACATGCACATGGCCTTACATAAACATCAGTGTAGGTCCTTGAGGCTGCATTAGTGACCAGCATAGCGTGGAGGTAGCTGAACTGCCCTAGCGCCAGCTCAGGCAGGGTTGCACCACAATCTTTTGCAGTTCCCTTGTGAAGCTCCCACGACAGTCTGCCCCATGACAGGCCCCAATGCCTAGAGATGCTAATTCACATTTGTAATACACTAAAAAACATTTGCTAACGCAGCTAGGCCAAACATAGGCCTAGCTGCCTTTTCTGTCCCTGCCTACAAACTTGTATTCACAGCCTCGCCATGGCAGAAGACCTTGCCTGATTCTCTGTGATGAGCCAGTCCAAAATGTTGAACCAGCAGAAATAGGATATTTTACAGATAAGAGTTATTTTATTATTACATTAACTGCTTGTACCAGTTCACTCTGGTGTGATTAGTGCTTAGGCAAGGGAGAAGACAAGGATTCGTAGCAGAAGGATGTATAGGAGTGTGGATGGGGAGATAGGAGAAGGGACGATTTCAGTGTCAGTGAACTGGTAGATCCATTTGAGGTACGATTTGATAATACATGACCTCTAAACTATAAATATATGAGCTATACAAAGTATGTATATATAAGTTCATATATAAATATATGAACTACATTGATAAAATATGAACTAAGTACTGTTACTTAGGAGCAGGAAGTATTAACTATGTGTAAAACATCTTACAGGAAACAATCCACCACCAAATATTTGTATTCATCTCAGAGTTAATAGAAATCTGTGTGACTAAAATGAAATATGTTTTTTAAACTTATCTAATGTATATTCGAAATATATCAGCAATCTCTGGTGAGCAAATAGCAATGATAACTCAGCAGTTTTCAAAAATGGATTTCATTGCTTAGTTTTATAAGTGAGGCACAAGAGCCTTAACAAGCAGCAAGCTGTTGTTATTGTGCCATGGTGATATTTGCCTACCAGTAACAAACTGCCTGGTGTTTGGCTACCAGAAAGCAAAATTACCATAAAATATAAATATTTCATAGCCAAGGTAAATAAGTAATTGTTAGAATTAACTAAATATCATTAATTACTGCTATTTATTATGATCTAAGCGCATTTTCTTAGTGAAAATGCACTGTTCTTACTAGACTATATGCTGAAACTCTGAAGAATGAACAAAACAGTGTTTCATATATGTTAAATAATGTTTCATATACTGTTAAATAAAATTAGGATAATCTTGTTTATACCATTATTTGTAATGACTACATCTCGGAAGGGTAGGTGCTGAATGTGATTTTTAAAAAGTGAAGGAATAAGCAAACACATGGAAAGCTTTATTTTACAAAATGCGTATTAAAGCCATCTTCAAATGATGTCTCCTTGTGTCAATGTAGTTAAATTAACAGAGAGTTTTTCCTGACATTAGAGCAAGGCAGAAATAAATGTAAAAGTAAAGGAAACTGAGTAAAACAATGTACTTGGCAGTAAATTCTCAGTTTTCATCTGACCTGTCTTGTGCAGGATGGTCAGACTACATGATCCCCAAAGCTCTTACCCAGTTTCAACCATTCTGCGATTCTGTGATTCACCCCAGAGAACCATACAGGTAAACATGTAACTGCAGTACATGCTTAATAAAATAGTTCTGTATGCTGAGACGGTTTAATTTCTGTTAGACCCTTTTCACATGACAATCTCCAAAAAGATTTTTGACACAGTAAGCTGAAAACAATTAACTTTCCTCCTAGAGACTCTTGAAAGAAGATGGTGCACAGTTCTTTGAGCCAGGGATCATTTTCTCAGTACAATGTGCAAAGACTTAATGGTGTGACTCCTAAAGAAAATAGTTATGTATTTTCTATATAACCGAGCCAAAACCACACCTACAAGTTTTCCATATATAATATTTTCATAATGAATATTTATAGAGTATGGGGCAGGAATCAGGTTAAGTGACTCACCTTCACCTAAAGGCACCTCTTCCCCCTCACATGGGGAAGGCAGGAGGGGCTGCAAAGGTTCCATGTTAATTATGAGCTGCTTGTTCAAGGAGGGAGAGCTGCGACTCTGGGTAATGCTGGTTCTAAAACAACAGGGAAAACAGGATTAATTTGCTCATAAGGAAACAATTACAATCATATCTGTCTCATCTCAGAATGGCTTTGCATAAATTATGATAGCTTTGAACTATCAAGACTGTGTACACTGAATGCCGCTTTCAGCTGCGTTATGTTGCACAGTCAGCAGATGTAAACGTTACAACATCTGAAATGCAAGAGAAGAGTCTGTGCAGGTGGATTTCTGCTTATACAGCTACAGCCTAGCTTCTTCTCATCTCATGCAGAATTGCAGTGTGTTGCTCGTCTCCAAGCTGCACAGCAGAAAGGACTATTTGGTTTCAAGGAAGGGGAAAGTAGAGAGGATACAAATTACTTTGCTGAAGTTGCTCCATTGCCTCCGGGATTGGGTCAACCTTGCTATGGTTTAAGCAAGGCAGATTAAAAAAAGAGCTGGAACAACTCTACCCCTTCAGTCAAAAGATAAGCACATCTCTCATCCTTACGTACCCCAGACATATGCCTTCAGGTCCTCAAGCTATGTTTTACTCCATTTCTTACTGGGTTCTAACAAGCTTTCTTGTTAGCAGGTGTTGAAATCCCTCAGAAAACCTGAAGGGATGCCGTTGATTTGCTTCAGTCATGCAGCTGGCTAGCTTAAAATCATATTACTGAGAAAAAAGAAATGGCTCTTTCAAGGAAGTTACTTGGACTTACATGACGCAGGCCTGAAGCAGGTTCCTGCAACAGAGCTGAACCACTACATTATATTTATTTTTGACAAAAGCAAAGATGAAAGCAAAGAGGCTTCTATTTGACTTCAGACAGTACCTAGCTTCGCATTTGAGATAGGCTAGGAATACTGCCCTGGTCTCTTCATTTATCCTCAACTTGCTCTCCCATAAATTTGCAAATGAAAAAAAAAAAAAAAAAAAAAAAAAAAAAAAAAACAGTTTTTGAGTTTGCACAAAGACACAAAGATTCAACTTAAATTCCACACAAGTAAATAAGCTAATTAAAGCACCGCTTGCAAATAAAAAGAAAGGACTGTGAGTTTGGGTAAACCGAGAATCCAGATGTGCTGTTTTAGATCACATTACATATAATTAAATATTCTGCAGGGATAAACAAGCTTTCCTGCTCAATTGCCATGATTTCCTGCTCATTAACATATGCCCAAAGCTACTTATGTCCTCATTTGCCTTATGTGAGCAGGCTCCATTAACTCTTTAGTTTAGATTTTTACTATCCAAAGAAGTTATTCACTGATTCATGACTGCAACTCTGATTACACCAAAGAATAGAATCTCCACAGCCTTATTAGGCATGCCCTGGATCTTTGTGCTTTGTAGAGAGCTAGGAAGAGAGATATGCCAGTTAGCATGCATATGACATGTCCTGAGGGCACAGAATTAAATCCTTCAGTGTATATTTGTCATAAAAACTTGCCATTGCATTAATACTTTGTGAGCACAAGCTCCAGCAAATTTTTCTTTGCACAGTGCAGTTAAGTGCAGTATTCAAAATCACAACAACACTGACCTCACCAAAAGTGCTGTTCCTCTCTGCACTGTGAAATGACACTTTGGGGCTTATGGAAAGGTTTTACTTTAACATTTTTTCCTCAGCTTCAACCATGTAATTTTCTCTAAATATTCTGCCCCTGAAAACTACCATTCCCTATCTATAAATTTCTTGTGCAGAGTCATGTGTTTCTTAAGACTGCGTTTTCTGGAGCTGAAATACTATGCCTTCTGCATACAATACAATATTTTAGAAGGCTAATTACAAGGAATACACACTACTATCTATAGATGCTAAAAACTTGACACTGACTCATAAAGGCATGTGATCTGTTCCTTCGTAACAGTTTTAAAAACATTTTCTTCTCACATAGAAAGCGAGTGTAAAATACAAGCTAACAATATGTTTTAAACTTTATCTCATGGAAAAAAAAGAAACCTTAGGGATAGTGACATGAAACACAGTAATTTTGTATCTAAGTAATTTCTTTGGAAATCAACTTGTATGCCAAATATCTACTGTCTCAATGATGAACCCAAATTCTGCTTTCCATGTTCCTCGTTAATACTTTCCACACCGTCACTTACAAAATTTTTAATGAAATCTATAAAAGCATGTGCAAAATCACTCCTGTGTACATTTACTATTACATGCCAACAGCATGTAAGACAACAGTACAAGTAATAAGAACCAGAAAAACATTAGTTTGCTTGCAAAACTAAGGTGCTTATTTCTAACAAGCCAATCTTTTTTTCCTCTTTGATACTGAGTGAACTTCTTGCTTTTTAATCTCAGTGTTTTATGGAAAATTAATCACATAAACCTTTAAACATACCAATATAAGTACACAGAACAGAGCCTTTCAAAACAAGACAAAAACTAGGAATAAAATGGAAACGTATCTGTTTGGATCATTTAACAACTTTCTATGTCATGAGACAGAAAATAATATAAATTACTTATCTGAGTGGTTGATTAAAGGCAACTTCAAAGCAGCACATATTAAATTCCCTTGTGTAAGAAATAGTATGCTGTTGTCAGATTTTTGTGACACTGGCATCTTTCCCAAGGCTTGCATGCTTCAGTGTGGTAGCTCAGAACTACAGTCATTGTATCTCACAGTAAAGAAAAGAGAATTTCTGTGCAGAGCAAAATAATCCTCCTCAATGCTTAAACTTCAATACTGAGTGTTAAAAGATACCTGTGAACTTCAGGAGGTTCCCTCTGGATCTTAGAGCTTGCCTCCACAACCTCTTTGGCTACTTTTCCACTGTATTAAAACATGAATTAAAAATTCAAATCAATACTAAGAAACATTAATTACATACATAAATGATTAAACAATTAAGTTACTTTCAAGAGAAAAACACATTTTTTTTTTTTTTCCTAATATCAAAACAGCTACCTGTAGGTAATACAGGTCAACATTACATATGTAAACATACAGTGCATATGTAACTTTCCAGATTAAAATTCCTGTTCATCATTTATCTGTAAAATCACTTTGGAAAAAGCCACTTCTTGTGGGAGAACATCAGAAGTTATTACACTGTCCCACTAAAGAATCTCTATTCCAGAGTTACCCAAATAAAATGGTAACTGAACGTCTATAGTAACCCCAGATCTCATTTTATAGCAATTCTACCAGAAGTAGAAGCCTTTTCTGGGAGAATTACTATATGACAGATAGTTGCAAGAAGCCACCAAATTATTTTATAAAGGTCTTTATATAAACATTAAAAACACTTTCCAACCCGGATTTGAATTAGGTTTGAACTAGACCCTCAAGAATAAATCCTCACTTTTCCATGAATAATTAAGGAAGCTTTCTCTTATTTTCTAAAATGGTTAACAAAAAAAAAGAAACAGCAAACTCTTACCTATATCGAAATCTACTGCCCTTGAAAAATATTTTGCTGCTGGACATGGTCTTGATCTGACTGGATTTTGCGTACCTTGAAGAAAAAGAACATAGGGTGACACATTTGCAGCACAGAAGGAACCTGATACACAAAAATGAAAAAGATCAGCCACAAACTTTGATATTTTTATTTCACAAGGTAATATTCAATAGTTGGCCTTCCCAAATTTTATAGGCCTATACACAAATCTTAATATAAAGATGGCACAAAACAATGTATACAGTATACAATGTGCATAAAACAAAGAAAAGCAAGCAAATAAATGCAGATGAATGTTTCATATCTAGGGACTTCAATTCACAGGATGAAGAAAAGACTGCAACAGCCCAACAGCCCTCAGAAAAACTTCTTCTTAATACCAACCTTTTCAGGAAAGTATGGCTATTTCTACAGTCCCACAAGTAAAACAAATATGGAAAAAATAAACAGTAATGCTTGTCTCTGAAAACACCTGTGTTTCCCATCTGTCTGTACAGTCAAGTTACAATTCTATTCTATTCCTCTACCTAATCACAACATATGCAGGAACCTTTTGTCAAACAATCAGTTTGACCTACAAACATCACGCAGACCAGCAGACAGGTCATTTCCTTGATGATCTGCAGTTTTGAAATGGCAAACTGGTTTTACATCAGTTTTCTCACTCTTGGATCCTAGTAGACAATCTTCTAAAATTTATAGCTATTTGAAAATAATCACAGCAGTCAACCCTGAGCCTGGGTTGAGTCATGAATAAAACTCCACTTTCCAAGACATGCTGAAAGTTCACAATCTTAGCTTAAATTTCAAGGCTCAAGCTCTTCTGGGCGAGGAAAAATTCAAATATATTTAAGGTAAAATGTCATTATCAGGAATTACATGCAAGACCTAGTTATGCTTATTTTCCTCAGACTATCTGGTTGGTAATATATAGTACATAAATAGACAATTGGGCCGTAAGATTTATAATGCTCTTAAGTAATGAGGCTCCACAATGTATAGTTCGGTTTCTCTGACTGTACAAGACCTCTGATGCTTTTAAACTACTTCCTATCTTTCATTCATAGTTATCTTTATTTCCTCGGTTTGTTGTTGGTTTTCATTCTGTTTGCATGTTTGTTTTCATACTCTGCATATTAACCATTATTGTTTCCCTAACAATCAGCCAACCTCCCAGCCACAGAATACCACTGCCACTCCTCACTTGACTAACACTGCCCCCTTCTAGGACCCACTGAAATGTACACAGGCAAGAAAATTTTAAGCAAACATGTTGAAGAAATAACCCCATAGCAGTGCCTTTAAGCCATCTGGAAAACAGAAGCGAGAAAAACATACATCTGTGATTGAAAACCAAACACTAAATATTACAACCGTTCAACTACAAACACAAAGAGATCGTGTTCCTATGAGCCCTTCTCATGAATCAGTACTGAAAACAAGGATGTCTCTCTCTCGTGTATAGCTAAGGGGTAAGAGGAACTGTTCTTCTCCATTCCCCACATTTAGTTCTAGTAACCTAAAACTGTTTGGCCAAAAAACATGCACTATTTTCCTACTTTGACATACTTTTGATAGAAAATATTTCCTAGTGATATTTTTACAACCAAATCTTAAGAGTAGATGTTTACATAAAAAAAGAACTAACAGCTGTATTGTAGCAGCTTGTATTGTCTGCTTTTTTATCTGCATTTTGAGTAAATTGCATTGAATATATTATTGCATTAGTGTTAAAATAATAAATCTCCTCCAAAATAAAACAGGTCATTAACATCCACAATACGAAATACATTCTTCCTTGCCAGTTAAAAGCTACCTTTATACCAGCTACTGCTGTTGCTTTGGTGCAGCAGGGAAACAATAATTTTCTAAAATATGCAAAATGATGTTAGGAAAGACTCAGCAGCAAGAATAAAAGCTATGTTCCAAAACGGAAGTGGTAGTAAACTAAGAGAACTTTTTTTTTTTGGCATGGGCTACATATTCTTAAGGCCACATATTTTGCAAACTAGAGAGCTTTCAGCTTTCAAAATTTAGAGAGAGCTTTACCTGCTGTCAGAAGAGACCAGAGAATTTAGCATCTTACACAGTCCCTTCAGTTTTCAAGGCACTTAACCGTAGGGCTAAGATTAACAACTATGTTCCCAGACACCAGCTATGGTACCCTGTCCATCTGACTTCATGCTTCAGAGCTGCAGAAACAGGGTGCTGTGAAAAGTTTAATTCTTCACTCCCAACCCCTTCCGCATCTTTGTAGTACTGGCTTGAAATGAAGTCATATTCTCCCCTAACACAGGTATATTCTGTTCACATTTTGAATTCTGCTAATGAACCTGAGAACATTTCATATTGAACTGCCATCTACTCACATGCACATTACATGCATTAGTATACAGAATTGAGGTAAGTTTACTTACTTATAGAAAGCCTGGTTCTCCACCCCACATTTCCAAAGATGTTTGCAGGCTGCTGGTGTAGAGGTATGGAAAGACAGCACAGCCTTTTTCTAAGTGCAGGGAAAAGAAGGGAAAAGGAAAATTCACACAAATGTTGAATTTTGAAAGACTGAATTAGCAGGAACTGACAGCAGCAGCATGGCCTGGATACCCTGAAGACCAAGTTTATCTGTAGAGCCTTAATCCTTGGTTCACCTACAGAAGTACAACCCATACATATTTGATATTCCAACTGCACATGAAATGGTCCCAGAAATAAAAAGGGATATTTTGAGGGCCTACAGAAGAGCATATAAAGTGTCTTTTGGGATAAATCTAACAACCACCTGCAGGCCAAAAGGGCAGGAACAAACTCTCTATGTTCACCACTTTCTGTTGCACAGCTGCTCTGCTGCTTACCATCCACATTCCCCCTATTGACTACCTCGTGCGGTCAAATCCTCCCTGGTACCACACTGGCATCTCGAGCCTTATTTTCTTCTTCTGTTTTCTGTTCATCACCTAGATTGTGTCCTAAACCTGTATTACTCTGCCATAGGTGAAGAACTCATTACAGCATCAAAATCACTCAATATCATACATCAAAATCAAGACATTATGGATCAAAATCTCTAGATTTCAGTACTAATTATCCAATAGCAGAATACCCAACTACCTAGATCGTATTTCAGTCCAGTTAGCTAAGCAAGATTTGAGGAGGTAATCCTAATTAGCCAAATCAAAAGATCTCATTGTGATCCAGGAATCAAAGTACACCTGAATTTTCAATAATACAGAGATGTTGCTCATGCTTTAGAGTACGTACAGCTTTAATGCTTTAAAGAAAGCCAATCATTAAAAACTGACTACTAAAACAATCAAATACATCAACAGTCAATGCAGTCCTGGATGAAGGTTAAGGGAGAAATATTTGACTTCCTTGAAAATTAAACATTCTCTTGAAACCACTAATACCCACATTCACTTGTATTCTACATTTTACCTATAATATGAAATACAATTATTGCTTGTTTCAAAGCTTACGATCAAAGCTAAAGATGACAGTATTATATTTTAATTGGTTCTAAATCAAATACACAGTTTCCACCATAATAGCATTAAACCCAACCTCTTTCTGAGCTCCAAATACATAAAAAGTCTTCCCTTCAAATTTCAGTTTATAGACATCACACCTGAAAAGAGAAAAATAATGTAAGTATTGGAAAAATAGACAGAGGTATAGATAAGTGATTTGTATGCAAATTCTGCTGATTCCCATACCCAAGTAAGTTATCGAACAACAAAGAGTCTCATCAGAAGTCTTACACAAAAGCATGTACCATAAAAGCATGTACTACTCTGAATTTTTTTAGAGTACATAAGCCCAGAGCATTTGTTTTACATCCCTATGCACCTTTGAAGAATTAAAATTGGCTGCTGGAGGAGAAACAGAAAATAGAAAAAGATTGAATCTTATGCTTACATTTTGTAATACAGTTTAGAATTCCTTTTACTTCTTAAAACCTTAGGATCTCCTAGAAGTGAGGGAAGACTCTTAGCATACAGATGATGCATAAAAAGACACATGACTTTGTAGATGCCAGCACTTTCTGTGTCTGACAGCACTGATTACTGGGTTGTCCATCACTAGGTTACACATCTATGTCAAAATTTTATTTAACAAAGCATCAAAGCACAATCAAAGAATGAAATAGTGCTACACAATATTAAGGCAATATGTTGCCTCTGTTTAAGCAGTAACAGAAGT
This sequence comes from Nothocercus nigrocapillus, assembly GCA_013398345.1. Classification (NCBI taxonomy): domain Eukaryota; kingdom Metazoa; phylum Chordata; class Aves; order Tinamiformes; family Tinamidae; genus Nothocercus; species Nothocercus nigrocapillus. Next base: position 158,838 of record WBNA01000282.1, on the reverse strand, counting down.
TTTGTATTACCACAGTTGAAATGGAGACTCAAGCTTCTTATAAACTTAATATTTTAGATAGAAGATGGTTAAAATGGAAAAGATCCTGGAGATAAGGAGGAACTTACTCAGGATTTCTACCTAATAGTGTTATTCAAAACCATACTGATTTTGGGCATAAGTTACAGAGCTTCTATACACTTTAGAGTCTTACACAGAGATTACTTATTTTCTGAATCCAAAATTATCTGAGAAAATATAAGAACATATTTTGAAACAATAATAGGACAAGTTTTCAAAGCAAACCAGGAAGCCACTAACACTTTGTTTGGTCTAACAATAAAGCAATAAGCAATAAAACAAATTTATATAATGTGTTGACTTTAGACTGGTAATGATTTACACTGCACCACCTCAAACAGAACCATTTTTTTTTAACCTAAACTAAAACATACTGGTACACTCAGCTTCATTTTCTTTTCTTGTGACACTTGAAGAATATATTTTTTCAGTGTGTCCATCATAATTAACATGTTTTTAGTGCTTATTGAAATCTATCTGTTCTCAAAATATGTTGAGATTCCAAGGGAAAAGATCAGTAAAACCTGAAGACAATAAAATCTCAAAGATGAATTAGGATTTTTACTGATTGTTACAAATTTCACATAATATCAATAAGAGCTATCCTAAGTATCAGTTCTTCAGAAAACAAGGTCCCAGATATTAAACGAATAGTGAATCACGTCCAGATAAATCTTACCAGATTGACCTTCCAATAGCCTATCTAACACTGAAGCAGTTTAATGATATTTCATCACTACTTCATTTTCGTGTTTACATGCCAATGTACCTAAATGACGACTCAGAGATCTCCAAAAGGACAGGGTATCCTTGAGTGAAAACAAGAAAAACAAGACACGGTAAACCTCCACTCCCAAGGTATGTCAATGCACGCTCGGCAGGTCATATTCTGTCTTCCCTCCAGCACAGGATGACATTATGGTTACACTATTATTATGCCAAAAGTATAAATCACCTTAAGGACTGTTACCAAGACTACCTGAGCTTAACCCTAGGGAAACTGTGAGACAAATCCAGGATAACTAATCCACTGTATTTGACAAACACATCTCCAGCACTCTTCTCAGGGAGATGAATAGCATAGGGAGGATTATGCTAAGGTTTCAGAGTGCCCAGCTCTTGGGGAGGTTTCTATGTGTAGGCCAGGAAATCCTACCTTTATATAAAAAAATATCTCATAACGTGTATCCTGCCTACCTCCTCTCCTACAGCGGCCTGGGAGCACTGAAGCACAGCAATAACTTAAGTTCAAGGAACTAACCACTCTTGCCACCTTTTCAGCCATAGGGCTGAAGGGATATACCCCGATGTCTGAGCATGACTGTGCTCACTCTGTTCCCCACGGCTCAGGGAACAGACACTGTTTTCACAACACCTTCAGGAACTCAATTTTATATCTTCCTTTAGAATGACAGATGCTGCCCAACAAAGTCAAAAGGAAAAAATAAACACCAGAGAAACAGAGTATGACTGCCTAAGTGTTCTCTTCTTAGAATAAAAAAAAAAAAAGCCTAAAAGAAAAATCAAAGGCATTCTGTTCTCCTCCTCCGCTTACCAAATAAGATCTTGTTTCCTCTTCTAATTCGACAAAATTAATTGAATGAGGAAAAATGAGGAAATGATAACTTTTACCAGAGCCAAATAAAGATATAGGTGGATACTTATAAACTTTTCCAGACCTCTCTGCCCATATGCCTCTCTGGTGACTTATAGATAGTAAGGAGGGATGCTTAGCCAGATTAGAGCTCTTATTTAATTTCAGGGTTGTGCACTGTATGGACTAGCTCAATTTCTGGAATAATTTTCTCTAGAAGAAGAATAAGACTAAGTTATTATTCTTATACTTCACATTTAAAATGCCTTAAAACTGAAATGTGATGGGACAGAAAAAGGAATATACACTTATTTCACTTTAAATAAATACAGGTGAAGATACTAGGAAGAGAGAAGACTCTTACATATATGATTCTATTCTTACTTTATATGCTTACCATTTTAACAAATGAATTCTTTTATTTCCCTGGAAAACTACAAATCCCGCAGCTGTGAATCCTAAAAATGTGGTCATCCCCGCTGAGTCCTTCAAAGAGAAAAAAAGAAACATGTAATTTTCTCCTTTTCTATTGAGGTGCTTCTTACTGATACTGCAAATTCTTATTTCATTACAGACTACCTGCATTTTATTTTCATTCTAGAAATAAATTTTACTTGCAAATTATAAATTTCTGAAGAGCAAAGAAGGCTCTTGGTAGCATAGATCTCATTCATTTTTAGCCACTTAGAGTAACAACATCTTGTGCTTTGCAGTAGATGTCACATAGGGAGTCCACAGGGATATTTATTATTTTGATGAAAACATACTTCTCTGTATTGTCCCATATTTAAAACTGCTGGCTAAATATAGTCGAGGGATTCATGTCTACTTCACTAGTGTGTAGGATTTCACAGCTTGTTCCTTTGTGACACTTCCAACAATTATGTCGGAAGTGTGACTAAAAGATAGGATTTACTACAGTAACCAAATACTTAATTCTGGATGGAAGTAAAAACATCTGGTGATATTTGCCTTAAATCAGAAAAGACTATTTTTTTCTTTCAGTTATACAATAAAATTTTGATTCAAGTTTTTTTTTTTTTTTTAATAGATTCAGGTGAATTTTACACTAGCTGGCTTTCATGTCCATCCCAAGCTCCAGGTTGTCACCATGCTAAAGTTAATCTGCTTTATATTGATCTATCAAGAATATATGGGCATTTATGCTGCTTAGGTAGCAGCCACAGAGTTGCCCAGGAAGATAAAAGGAGCCAGGAAAACATCTCGCTTTGTAGTCTGCTTCCAAAAACCTGGACTATTTTTGCAAGCTGTCAGCATGGCCCATAAACCCCTGCATGTCTCCACTTTATGAGCCTCCTTGCATGGCCAAGGAGGACATGAGGCCATCGAATTTGGATTTTGTCAAGTGCCATCATATGTCTCCTAGATGCGGGTAATCTGCAGTGTGCAGATTATGGAAGTAAAATTTACAAAGTTACTGACTTCAGTAACTAAGCGCCACATACCTCATAGTAGGAGCATCATTTCTAGTAACATGTGTGTGAAATTAGGCTAATTAGTCAGCTAAGCAGACAACACTATGTGCTTCTGTTGTTCCACCAAAGAGGATGGCATATAAGCCAGAAACTTCAGTTAAAATGTGAAGCAGACAACATTAATTTAGTGCAACCAAAGGCATTAAAAATGCAGGTGTATGGAACAACCAGAAATGATAACTAATCTCACCTTCTTATAGAGAATTATAAAATAGTTAAATGGTGGAATACCTAAACGCCCAGTTCTCCTCTTTGTACATTTAGTTTGCTGTTCTTGCTAAGATTTGCATATTTTGCTCATGTTTGAAATAAAAACCTAACAAGGCCTTACAGTGCCTTTGTGGTTTTTGGACAACAGCAATTCACTGGACCCTGAAAATCTTGTAAAACACAAACTATTTCATATCTAGAGCATTTATTGAAACTTTTGCAGTAAATGAAAACAAATGACTAGTTATAATCAAAACTTTTGCTTGAACACCCTCTTACATTCTCCTATGATGTCCTACATTCTCTAGAGTTACTTTTTTAAAAACTGATATGCATATTTGAACATGTCAATGTTCCGCCCAAATGAAGTGAAATTTGTAGTTACAGGAACGCTTTAAAAAAAAATTATTCCATATTTGTTCTTGATATTTTTTAAATGCCCTTTCCCTTCTCTCCCCACAAAACATATCAATATCAATTAACTTGATGGATTTTTATTACATGTTACTTAAAAAGAAATGCTACCTTGCAAGGATGAGGATCAACACCATAAGTTTCCAAAGAATGTGCTTTCAGGAGCAAGTTAAATTCAGCAATAGCTGGGCTCTGACCTCTAAAATTACAAAAAAAACATAGTTTGACAAGACAGTTTGACAAAATAGTTTGACAAGAGGAAGAAGCAGGAAAAAGAAGCAGAAAAATTCTGATTGCAGAATTTAGATTCCTAGGAAGAAGGGTAAAAATCTACTGATACATGAACAACTTCAAGGCTGTTCTATTTATAGTACTAAGACAGGAAATTTTTCACATGATTTCTGCTCCTGAATTGTCCAATGCCTGATCTTTTCAGCTAAGTTCTGGTGTTTTTGCTTGCTTCCAGGATACCACATACTATGAAATTAGCCAGTTACCCAATATCCTGCAAGTATTTGTTATCTTTTGATGTACGTGCAAGTTAGCCTGAATACAAAATAAACCCTTGCATCCTTTTCCCACAAACCCTTGCTCCCAAACTCATTTAAAAGGATTGCCTAGATTAACAAACATTCCTTCCAGCTCAGGATATAAACAAGGCAATCATATTACACTGTCTACTGAGAAGCATGCCTAATTATAGAGGTGCCTGTTACCATCATGATAGCTTAGAATTTGTCAGCATTTCCATTATATGCCCCTATTTTTAGGGTGTCTGTAATCAACCACGCAAATACACTGAAGCCTGAAATATGGCATTCAAGCCTTGAATTCTGGAGGAAACTTTTATTACTTCACTTTAGATTCTCTAATTCTTGTGGGTTTTTTATATGAAAAGCCCTCACAGAAACTTGGAATATCAGTTGATAAATGAAATTTACTGCTTGCATGACTATGGTATGTGATTCTGACAGAAACACCACTCTGAGACAACGAGTGGTACTTAGGACATTTAGAAAGCCGGGTCTCAAAAGGCTTCTCATAAAAGTCACCCAGAAAAAGAGGCATAGACAAATAAAAGGAACACAGGAACAGTCATACTAAGTCAAACCCCTGTGTATTGTGGTCCAGTTTAACTCAGAAACAGGAATTCTCTGTATTCATGTAGAATAACTTCCCAGCAGTAGTGTTTCGGTTGGTCTTTAATAACTAGAAACCAGCAAAGACAGACATAAGAGATTCAGTAACCTCCTCAAAGCTCAGTTTAAATCTGAGGATGATGTCTAGCATACTTGCAGATATAAAATTCTATTTTGAAACCTACCAAACTGATGCCCCATGGCAATATCAGTAGCAATAACCTTTTCTGTCATAAGGTTTTTATTTATGCCTGTTTCTACTCAGTTGCCTCCTGTGATACTGCTTTGGCTTTATTCCTATGGCTTGAATCCTGCTTGTTACTAAAGTATTTGCATTTTTCACATGGATTTAGCTTTCAAATGAGAAAAACAAACAAGATCAGATAAGTGCCCTTCTTTCTCTCTCCCTTTTCGGTCTCTGTCTCTCAGCATCTTCCAGTGAAGAAGAAATAGTAACAAGTATAAAGTTAAAAACTGTAAACCCAAATTTATATTGCTAAATATTGAAGAAGATAGCATGAAAACCACAAAACAAATCAAGTAGTTTATTTTTTCCCAGTCAAAGCTTTTGAAGGCTATACCAATGTGGTTTTTTTTCTCCCCATCAACACAAATAAACCACAAAACTTGTAGCAGATTGTAAACAAGCCTTAGGAATGCTACAAGTTTGTTTCACGTAGCTACCAACTGCACAGGATGGAAGTAACTAACCAATTCACCTAAATTACTTAGACTGCTTATGTTGCATAAAGAAAATTCAAACAAAAATAATATTTGATTGTTTAGAGGGAACTGTCACATTATAGAAAAAAAAATCATAAAATGCATTGAATTTCTAACTCTTTCTGCTAGTGCAAAGGTATATATCTGTTTTCCTTGTCTGAAAAAGAGCTTAAAAGTTAGAGAGTATTCAGAACAGTGTAATTTCATCATTTTGTTTGGCATTTCTAAAAGGGAAAAATACTACTAAATGGCAATTATTATTGAAGTACAGAAACACGTTAAAAAATGACCAATGTGCTCTCTTTATACAGAACCTCTGGCACTAGGTGGTCTTTGTTCTTATCAGACTGAATTGTGATACTTGAATATGAAGCAGAATACATGGGTAAATTTGATCTTACTGTATTACAGGCAAATTAAAATGGCTGATGTGTAAAGCCTTAAGAAAACTCTTTTTAGAATCAAAAGCACTATCAAATGAAAAAGCCTGATACATCGCTTATCGAGGGAATAGGATCCAAGCCTCAATGACATGCTTTTCATTTGCAACGTAGTAACGACATTTTCTTTACTAAAGAAAAAGGCGTCTACAGCAAATCCCATGACTCAACAAAAGCCAACATTTTATTCCGATTATTAATTTGACATTAGATAATCCTTTGATTGGCTTTGTTAAAAGCCTTTAAAAATTCCTATTTGCAAGAGCCTTACACATAAACATGCAGGATTTCCGTACCTGTGAAAATGTTTCTGCTAATATTTCCTCTGTGTTTTTCAGAGTGGAAAAACAAAGCACTGTTACGCAGTGCATCTTTGCTATATGTTAATTCAGATCTCTCAGGAAAATTCAGGTCAGCTCAGTAGTTCAGTAGCTCCTACCTATTCAGCATGTACTCAACATGCTCAACCAACCTATTAAGCATGTATTCATCATTAAATTTAAGATGTTTCGCACTGGACATCCTTACAACCAGTGAGTTTGGTCTACAAACTTCAGTCTTGATTCCACCACTAGTCTGTTTTATTTTGTTTTCTGAACTTGAGCCAAAAGAAAGGAATACAGACCTTATGCGTAGCAGCTGAGGGAACTGGGATTATGTAGTCTGGGGAAGAGGAGGCTCAGGGGAGGCCTTATCGCTCTCTACAACTACCTGAAAGGCGGCTGTAGTGAAATGGGGGTCAATCTCTTCTCCAGAATAACTACCGAAAATAAGACCAGAAGAAATGGCCTGAAGTTGCACCAAGGGAGGTTCAGGTTAGATGTTACAACCATTTTAGTACCCAGATGTTACAACCATTTTAGTACCCAGACAGCATGTCCTACTGCCCTGCTCAACATGACCAATAACATTCTGTGATATTATGGAGAAAAGTTTCTGTATGCCACACAAATAATAAAATATAGTGATTTGTGAAATTAGAACTCCACAACTATTAGCTGTAAATTAATCATTCATTGTAGAAATCAATCAATCTAAACATTCCTAAAATTTTAATGAAAAAGTATTTTAACAGAAGACTGAAAAAGCTGCAACATTTTCTGTTTCTTCCATTAGGCTCAATACAAGTACACCCTACAGGATGTACAGCCTCTGTTTATTCCTCAAAGGACTTTCAACCCTGGAGCTTTTCAAGGGCCAGAAAGCTCAGTTGGGAATACTTTCCAGGGTGTCACAGAAATTATCCGGTTGTTTTGCTGGCTTCTCACACTAATTCACATTAGAAGTTTTTTCCCCTTCACTCCATTTGATGTATATATCTGTTACTGAAGTAAGTCAAAGTGAAGCATGAGATAGCACAGAATTATTTAGTCTTAATTCCTTCAAAAGAATAGAGACGCTTATACAGCATTAGCAGCAAAGCACGATTTTATTCACTCTAGCTGGCTCCCTGAATGACCTTGACCAAGTAATTTCATTTACCTTGCCTTACTGATTTATGAAGCATTTTAGACCTACTAATAAAAAGTCTGATTACTGTCCATCCTTTGCTTTACCTGTATGCCACACAAACCTGCTGTAGAACACTCTAGCAATACAGCTGCCTAGCATGCCCCTTACAGGAGTCACTTTTCAAAATATATTGTCTTTCAAAGTGTTCAAATGCAATTAATTCAATTAAATCAGTAAGCAAGTATGCTTATAATCATCTGGCCTTTAGAAGCATGATGAAATATCTGCATTCAAACTGGTAAAAAACACAAGCCATAAAGCTGTAAGTAACATAGGTTCAATCTCCATCAAATGGCTTTTGCCTTGCAGCTGTGGACATCCTTCACTGGAGTTTTAGGAGAGAAAGCATTCTCTTTTTAGAGCAGTAGAGAGCCTAGAAGCTGTATCATAGTGCTGAAGGTCTTAAGTGATTATTTAGTTTTTTCTCCAAGCTTGTAGGATTTTGGCAATAATAAGGCTTTTTTAATACAACCATTCTGGTCATATTTTCAGTTATCAACAAAGATAAAGGTCCTAAAGAGGGCTAATTGGTAGTTAATCACAAATGTATTAATAATAAATTATATTTTTCAAAGAAAATTTCAAAGAAAAACACTGAATGAAGATACTGGTAACTACAAAGCTGTTTCATTAGCCCTCTGCCTAAGTATGTCAGAACAGCAAAACATATCTCCTATGCAATGGCATTGCTTCTTTCAGCATGGATCTGGCCATAGGCATCAGGAGAGAGCAATGGCTTTAAAATAGTTTGCAAGAAAGACTACCAGGTGGTTTACCAATTACCTGGCTGATTACCAGGTAAGCAGCTGAA
>WBNA01000282.1:132557-146013 GCA_013398345.1 Nothocercus nigrocapillus | reverse complement strand
GTTCTCCAATTAATCAACCACAGCAGCACTCACGGTATGAGCCACTCGCACTAGCCAGACGTTTCAAGTAAATGCAGCCTAACTGACCACCACACATGTGGGAATCAACTACGATGTACGAATGTTAACAGGCACAGAAACCCACTAACCTAAAACTTCATTTTCAAAAACAGCATTAAACAGAATGCCAGCAGAGACATGGTACAAACAAAGGAACAATACTTCTTCAATTAACGTGCACTACATAGAAACAGTTAAAAATATTTTGTAGCTATTTCTTAAGAAGCAACATCCAAAATTACCTGAATTCATTTTTATGTATTTCTGCTATTTTCTTCTCGAGTTTTTGTGACTGCTTGGGAAAAATCTTAAAATCGCTGATGTAATTTTCTGGGTGTTCATCAGCATCATAATCACCAAGCTCAGCTAAACAGATCAAAAAAAAAAAAATACACAGCAAAGTTATCTAATAAGAAAAAAAGGATACAGTAGTTATAGTGTAATTCAAAAGACTTACAAGTTCAGTAAGATACAGCATTTCTAAAGAAAGCCTATTTTGATGAGCCGTTAGTTAACTGAAACTGCAAAATCCTAATTGCCCCTGCAACCAATGAGTTTCAAGTTATCTTTGTGTTTTATTAACTGGAGAAGTAAATTGCAATTCTAAACAATTCTGTAGCAGAAATATGCTCTGAAAAAGCACACGCATATGAAACCATCCCTTTACACTATTCATCATTCTGCTACTAAGCAAAAACAAAACAGAGTATTCCAACCTATTCTCTTTTCTCAACATGGTTTGCTTTAACTCAGCTCTAGCAGAGACACACAGGTTGTATCATAATTGAAGGTTGCCCACAGTATTTGGTGCCTCCTCAAAAAAGCATACAGTTTAGGTAACCAAATATAGCATTTGGTCTCTGTTCTTCTAAATTAGTCTCTTTTTATAAGCTTTATGCTCAGTGTAGTTAGGGATAGGCTGCCTTATAACAGCTTCATTCATCTTAAGGAGGAATGTAGTTTCATGCATATGAAGTCCCTAATTCGACAGTGAGCTAATTATTTTTCTGTGAGCAATCCCAGTTACATATCTGAATCTGGCCCTCAGGAAATGATGCAGAAAGGGGGGTGAGGGGGGAGAACCTTTTTTGTGTTGAATTGTACCAACTATATTTTCCAGGATTTCCATCATCACCATTCAGGTCTATCCTATTCCTAGTCAGGAGAGTAAAAGAATATAATTTTGCTTTCTATAAAATTTGCATCTAGTATTGATGTCACACTTTTTCTCATAACTGCTAAGACAACTTTTCATTTTTAATGGTTCAATTTTATTATTTTTATGTTTTTATTTTTTAATGTTTCATTTTATTTTAAATTGGCTAAACAGTTGAATTATTTTTTTTTTTTTTCCATACAGGGAAACGATACAACAACAAAAAAGGCAAGTTATTGCTAGTTTTACTCCACCACAGTTTTGAACTTCTCCTGATACTAAACTCTTCCAAGATTTATTAGGTATTTCACAAAATCCTGCTGTTTGTACTTACCTTGGACAATGCAGGCACCCAGGTACGCAGCATCCGAAAAGGAACACAGCAGACGGCCATGGAAAATGTCCCTTTTTATTTGTAGATATAAGAGGTATCTAAAATGTTATTAAAAAAAAAAAAGAAAGAAAAAAAAGGATAAAGTACAGCATCTTTTCATAACATATTTAACTTATCACTGCAAAACCATTTAGTCAGCTATTCCAGATCTTTCTCTTAATATTTAAGTGGCAGGGGAAAAAAAGCAAAAGTGTAACCACAGGAAAAACTAGATTCTGGACAAGAGTGTTCTCATGAAAAATGACATAGTGACAGCAGAAGTGACAACACTCATGAAGAGATAGGATGGAGATACTTACCAGAATCACATAGCTCTTACAATACTAATTACAACACACACAATGCTTACAACTCTAATGCAATAGCTAGGGTGTTAACATCCTTTTAAAAAATAAAAAAAAAAAAAAAAATCTGTGGAGAGTCCTAGCTGAAATTTGAGGCAAAACAGCTTCCCTGAGTCACAGCAGTGTAATGGGGCACCAGAAATCTGTGTGGAGACTTCTTAGTTTCCCTTCGTCTCACAGCTGTTCACCTTACAGAACTGAGGAGAAAAGAACTTGCTCTTAGTAGCTGCCCTCTGCCTCTTACAGCAGCACTAATTCTTAGAGCAGGAGGAGAGATGCAGCTGCAGGGACCCCGCTTTCACTTCTGCTTGCTCCCCTCAAGAGCAATCTCCCAGGAAAACCCCAGATTCAGCGCTATTCCACAGAAACACCCTTCCCTGCCAGCAGGCTCACTGCAGTTATCCCATTCAGCAACTCACTCCTCTGGGAAAATTAAGAATATAAGCCTAGCTTCCGGTTAGATAAATCAACTAGCCACAGCATTTGAGAAGATCCAACTCCTACTGCAAGTCTTCGCGATGTGGCTCCACGTTGCAGGTCCTTACAACTAAAGCTACACTGTAGCCTACAAAAATGATCTTTGCAAATAACACGGATGTAAGAAATACTTTGCCTGAGTAAATTATTTGGTTGTGTGCGTACCACAAAATCCTGTACCAAGTAGCTTATCTGAAAGCTTACAGTGAGTTTTAGATTACACCAAGAACAAAAGTATCATTTGAAGGGTGGGATCAGTCTGTCTCCTTTTCCCAGATTATTACTATGTGTTACACAAGTTCAAGACTGTATCATTGAGAAAAACAACTTGTACTCAGAGTGAACATTTTCCTTCACAAAATTACATAGTCCAAGTTGCTACACAAGTTTTGCTCTTCAAAGCTTCATCTTCACAATGCCTTTTCTCTTGTGATTAGTAATAACAGCTCACTAACCCATTTCTGTAATTTGGCACTGCTGCTGTGAAGGTAGTTCCTGGAAGAGATTATTTCCATCAGAGTGAACCAAAGGCCTCAGTTCACACACACACAAAAAATTTCCTCTGCAGTGACATCCTATCAGAAAACACTTGGTATGTCCATACACATATCCACAGAACGTGGGCAAATGAGCAGTCTCCTATCTTTTAATAAGTCCTACCAGCATGAAAATCAGGCTGTGATTCCACAGAGAGTGAGCATGAGCCCAAGGCCAAGCTGAAATTCACTTCTTGGGAAGTGCTGAAAAAAGCTGCCTATCAAAGGGTATCCTGAGACTTCATGGCATGGCTTGTTAGCCAAATCAGAAGGTCAACAGATCCTCAGAGACCCTGTAAATTGATGGCTTCTGAGTTCTGGAATGAGAATATGTAAACAGGATTCTGGAAAAGTGTATTAGCCCACTGCTCCTCAACTATTTTTACAGACATCAAGCTATTAGAACTAAAATTCTGAAGTCACACATCTTAGAAATTCGGATGGGCATAAAAAGAGTGTAACCATGGAAATACAACAGAGGGCATCACTAACAAGAGCCCTAATACCTCATCATATTGTCTTTTAAACTCAACTTTATACTACAAGAACTAATTCCTTAATTTACAATTTCCATTTAAGCAGCAAATTAGTACGAAGCAACAACATCCAAAACCGTAAATTTCTTTGACAAGTGTATATATTGTGAGGGGTCCTTTGATATTTCAAAGGTAAAATATTATTGCGAGAAACATGACACTGAAGAAAGCTAATATAAACCGAAGTATTTCTCAGCCGTGCCAGTTCTGACTCTCAAATTGCCTAAATGGAAGCAAATGCTACATTCATTAACTAGACTGTGAATATTTCGAGATTAACATGAAGGAAAATCTGTTCTGCAAGGAATTCCTTCCTGTATTAGAGGATTAGGCACTCACCAACTTGAACCGTCTATCACAGGCACCAATTTCACAGCACAACAGAGAAAGAAAAGCAGAAAAATCTTCAAGAACTGACTCAACGCACCTATTCAAAAAGCCAGGTAGCCTGCCACACTTTCTCTCAGATGCTGTGCAAGAAAGCACAAGTTAGATTCCTGTAGTGAGATGGCATGGATTTTCTACACCCATATATGCATTATACATTATTATGTAAGAATAAGACGGAAAACAAACACACATGCATTCACTACAATTCAAAATAAGTGTTTTTAATACAGAAGGATTATCTTTAAAGACCTAAATACAAGCATATGTGAGAAGTCACTACAGTATTACTTTAATGTTTAGGGACAACATTAGCAGCATCAGAGTCTCCACAGATTGAGGGCAAAATCAAGCTCATTTTTATGTATTTTACTAAAATTCTAGAGGAACATGGATATTTGGGTGGGAGTGTGCATGCTTCTGGTATTTCTAAGCAAATAGTTTGCTGCTGACCAGGATCAGTGACCTGATATCTTTATTACATTTCTGCATCCATAATAGTCTCCCACTTCCCTGTGCAAACTTGAACAAGAAATGCATGTTTTACATATTTTGTTTTTTTAAAAAAACAGAGTTACTATTACCTAATAGGTTAAAATATCTCCAGTATTTCATTTCTCTTTTAAGGCTGGGATGAATTTTTTGCATCAGTAATTTTAAAAAAGACAAAAAGTTAGGCCAACTTTCTGTTTGCAGTGCTAAAGAAGTAGATATGAATACATTACACCATATTCTTGCTTAGGCTTGTTCATAATATGAAAGCACTGAAATAAAATATTTTTGAAGGTTTTTGATATTCCCATGATAAGTTTCTACAATTTACAACTAGACTGTCAACATATACGTTTTTGTAAATTACATAAAGCTAATAAAAATGTTATTCACCCTCCACAAGTGTCATCTCTTTTTTTTTCAGATTTAAAAGTTACAAAAAAAGTCTTTTCTATTTTTTTCATAACATTCATTTAGTAGATCGCATTTTTCTTTGTTTTGTTTCCCTACTATACCGGAGAATATTTCCTTTCTTTAAAGGCTGCAAAAACATAACATATTCAATTTTTGCTGAGAGATGTGTTAATACAAATTACTTCAGAACAAGAAGAGGATATGTAACCAAAACAGCATATAAGGCACAGTTTTAGGAAAAAGAACAATTATGCCTCAGAATTCATTACTTTTCAATGATAGTCTTGGGATGACAGAGCTGTTGCATAGGTTAGCTTCTGTGGTCAGAGTTGGGGATCACAGTGGCATCACCAGAGCTGCCAGTCGTTCGCCTTTGCTTTAAAAAATATAAACCCTAACACTTGCTATTCTAAGGAAGAATGTCTGTTTATTTTTTCTTCCTTTAAACAATCTGGTCTTTTTTCACTGTAGGGTTTTTTCAGTCAAACTGTTCACATACCTTCCTATTACATTAGTAAATTTTCTAGCAAAAATGCTCATTTATTTTTAGTCTCTAAGGTTCTATAATTCTAAATTATCACACGCATTTGACTCCTGCAATCTGAGCAGAGAAGACTAGTTACACTCATCCTGATGTCTTAAAACATCCTTAAAAGGTCCCAGCTTGCTCTTCCTGTGGGATACCAGGAATTATTTCGCTTCTGGAACACAGTCACCTCCAAGGCACAAGACAGCATACAAGTGGAAAAGAGGCACAGCACTCACTTCACAGTGGAGACTGAAGGAGCTGTTGGCTGGGACATGAGGGAGGCACTTAAGTGTGTAAGAAGGACAGAAGGATGCCCATACAAATCAGAATCAGAGTAGGAATGTCTTTTTTACAAGAGACCACCCACACAACCAGTTACACACAATTCTGTTCATCTTGCTCAAGCAAAATAACTAGGGATGGAACAAAACTAGGATCATAAGGAGTTCTTTCAAGTGAAAGCTTAGACTTGAAACCAAAGTTGTAAACTTTGCAAATGTACTGGCTCAGCCCCAGACACTTCTTTACATGGCAGCTCAGTAACGACCTATAAATGCATACCTGGCTACTGACTTCACTGATGTTTATGTATGTATTTAAAACTGCCTACACTTACAGAAATAATTTATAGAAACAGATTTAATTTTGCCATTTCTTGTGTCTTTCCATCACATCTATGTTTTGCAAGCCATAGCATGGCCTTTTAATCTGATTTACAGTCCTATATAAGTGCTCAGGTTTAGCAGCAGGCTAGGAAATGTTCTATAGCTTGGTGGCTCTCCATTACAGTCACAAATGTCTGTCTTTGGAATAAGATCTCTTCCATCTATTAACTACTTGTTATACAGATGACTTCAGCAACTCCAGATTAGTCAGCCCCTTCACATAGCTGCCAATGGAGGGTCTGCAATACCCATACTTGTTTTCAAGCAGACTTTATAAACCCAGAGGCAACATTTCCAAAAGTTTAACTGTTAGTTATTAAAATGTTCTTCGAGGCAAGAAAACGTTTCTATAGCTAAAACTTGTGATTTGTCAATGCAACAGCTGCCTATTTTATTCCAGTAACAAGCATTTTGTTGTGCTGTCCTGAAGCATTCCAAGGTGACAGACATGGTTGTGTTGAGAAATCCAGGAATGTGTCAAGAAATTTTATCTGAGCATTGGAACTATCTTTGACTGTACTACTGTCTTCCAAGCTACTCTGCATACACAGGTGCAGAGCAATAAAGCACAATGTCCAGGTTTATAATAATCCTGGATTGTGTCATCCATGTCCCCCATAGGACATGGTAAGGACAAATAGCACCACTAAATTAGAAACAAACAAATGAAAAAGTAGAAGACAAATTCATGAGAAACGGATCAAGAAACATATACCAAAAATGAATAGGCAAAACTGCACCCATCAAAAATCTTTAATATAACATTTCAAGAAACCTAAGCTTTAGTGAGTCAGAGTGAGAAGAAGATTATCTCTTTGGTACTCTTTGTCCATAGCAGGAGGGTTTAAGCCACTCAAAGTATTTGTAAAATAGATACACAGTGTAATAAGCATGCAACAGTGATGTTAGTTGCTACTGAATACATGTAATAAGTCACAAACCAAATTCTAGCAGAACAGGCTCTACAGACATACTCATGATGACTTTGAAACATTAGCTTTTTAAACACAAAATAACTATTTTTATTACCTGAAAAGGACGGACAACTTTATGACCCATTCACAGACAGGTAAATCCAAAAAAAAAAAAAAAAAAGCAGAAGAGATCTTCTAATTAAAGGTGTAAGTTTGGTAAAATGCAGAATCACCTATAGCAGGCTGACATAAAATTTTCTTTATTGCTACACCTCTCTTCCAGTGATTTGATGGCATTAGTCTTGTCCAGAACAACTGCTTCAGAGGAATGCTGTATAAAGACTGCACTTTAGCCTAAGCTGTAAAGACTTGCTTTTGTACAGCTCTGCCATCTTCCAAATCTCAAGCAAAGCCAGTGTGGCTTTTTAAAGCTGTTCATAGGACAGGGGAAATCTCCCTCCTTATAATAGCAGGATCTGCTTTTTAGCTTATTTGAGTAAGTACAAGACTGACACTTTTATTAACAAGCACCTGTATGAACCAAACTGCCCTTCTCACACAGTCTGTGAAAAGAAGTTATAACTCAAGGAATCAGAGTGAAAGCAGCCTCATCCTATAACTGCATCCTGAACCATAGTCCCTCCTAGATGGTCAAATCCATCAGAAAAGATCTGAACCATAGCACCATTAAAAAAAAAAAAAAATCCTCCAGAAAGAAACAGTCTATTTGCTACCCTCAGCAGTGGAGGTGGGAAGATCACCTGAATGTTCATTATCCAGTCTCAAATTTCTTACTTCTGTGATCAGACCGATGACTGACAACTAGTTTGAGCAGTATGTATCTTCCTGGCTTCAGAGTAGCTCAGTACCTCCATCACAGTGAATGGTCTTACTTTGGAATAGACATGAAAAACAGGATAATAAGCATCATTGATTGATGGCACTGGTTACAGAGGAGAAAAAAAACATGGTTATGCAATACTTTTTTAGATGCAATAAAAGAAAAAAGATGACAAATGAAAGCTACAGGGAAAACTGCAGGTTTGTTTTGGATAGTAGGTGACATTGTAAAGCTCAGGGGTTTGTGAACCATTAATAAAACTGTTCCTATGGAAAGCATAACAGGGCTCTCAATTTACCCAAACAAACAACATTTTTAAAATGAAATTGAGATGTTGGCTAAAATACTTAGAGCAATCACAAATCTTCCTTTAGATTTGCCAATAAATCATTTGATATTCAAGGATAACAATCAAAAAGAGAACTTCCAGCCTCAAATGGTCGCCCCACTCTCTTCTGGAGGGAAAAGCACCAGAACCTTACAGCACAAGGAAGCAGCAGGTACTGATGGCTGAGATAGGTCTCATCAAACACCACATGTATGTAGCTCCATTATCCTTCCTCACCGAACCTAGCTAGCTCAGAGCTCTTTAATTGTGCTGTGTTTATATACTTTTAATCTTTGTAATCTTACACGATTTCATGTTAAGCATTATTTAACTACTTTTCTGATAGCAAAATACTTACTACATTGTTTTACAACAGCCCAATGATTCGAGATCTGCTTCTAACATATGGATTAGATAAAAAAAAAAGTGCAAGATGAAGGCTAGTTGGAATAATCTATCTTTGGTTAATATCTTCAGCTACTTAGCCACGCTTCCAGCGGCTCAGTTTTCTCTTCAGTAATCACGGATTACTGCTGATTCAATATTATCTAAAGCACTTCAGAATGTCCCTTTGGGATCTTAAATGACATTAGATTCATTCATTTTAATTAGAGATATACTGCAAGATGTAGGGATGTGGACATAGGAAGGCATAAAGCATTTTGCTGTACTATTTCTGAAGAAAGAATACACTGACAAATTACATAAACAAGAACACTGAAGAGAAGTAATACAATAGCAAAATCTCTGCCCAAGTATGACCAGTGTTTGGACTGGGATGTGAGTGCACAGCACATCAGGTGATTACTGCTGCTACAGCCTCCTTTGTGGTGATTTTACATCTTTGCATTGAAGTAGAATAATCTGGGCCAATACAGAAAACTCTGGAATATCCATCATTTTTTCTTACTGCATTTCCATGCCCATGGCTAAAAAGAAACTGCCCTCCCTTCCAAGCATGTCATGCTCTGTGGAAAAGCAACTGGAATGCACCAAGGCGAAAGGCAAAGGAAATCAGCAGCAATAATGCAAATGTACGTATTCAAGACCTCTATCAAAATTCCATGGAAAGTCATCCAGAAAACAGGTTGCAGAGCAGATGTTTGATTTAATGGAAAACAGATACTGAAATTATGTTTTATAAGTATGCATGGCAGGGAACGAGGGAGATATGAGGTCCTGCTTATTATGTTGACCATTGCCTAATTAAAAACCAGTAGTTATTACTCTCAGGAGGGATGCTCAGGGAAGCCAGACAAATGCTGCTTTCCAAAAGAGAAGTACTTTGTCCTAACTTCACACAGTCTGTAAAACTGCCAGATTATTTGATCTAGAACATCATAGATACAAAAATCATAAAAGCCCGACACCTTCCATTTACTGCATACAAAACACAAGCCACTCTCTGAGGTGCCTATGTTACAGAAGAACACTAGCACTAAAATTCAGCACCATTCGCAGGGTAAATAACTAACAAACTATACAAAACAAAGCAAAAAAAAACTACATTCATTGTTTGCATTAAAATCTGCAGGGTCTCCTGGGCACCTGAAACAAATTGAGAGGTCTATTCATTTCAGTAAGTTGTATCCTGGCCATTTTCTCATCACAAAATTCTTTAAGAAGATTTAGTGTGCCTTTACTAAAGAATGCCTTTAGTCTTCCTCAAATTGGTTTCAAACATGTATGACCTAAATGTCACTCTAAGAAAGCATCATTTCTAAAAATAAGAGCTGATCTTCTAAATCTATGTTGTCGTAAGTTAAAGAGATGGAGTATCCATACACAGACTTATTACATGAACAAGAGATTTCAAAGTGACAGTTTACATGGCCAAAATAGTTATACTGTGAATTTGAATTTTAACATTAGCAAAAATCTATAAAAACAGTACGTAAGGACCACCCACACAAAAAACCTACTTCTGCAGGAAAAGATACACTATAATTTTATCTTAGGTAGGATTCTCTAGGGAGGAAATAATATCTCAAAATCACCAACATCCAGAGGCAGGCATACATTTTATTTTAAAAGCATAACTAAAGAAACCAGCATTAATTAAAAAGAGAGAAGATGAAAGCAATCATTAGAACATGGTATGGTATAAGACAAAATTCACAGACTTCCATAACAGTGGAACTAAATGCAATGACAGGAAAGCGAGTGGCTTAGTCAGTCATTTGCCCAAGGGATTCCTGATACAGAACTTTTGAACATGTGCTGCACATAAATTTTCAGATTATGATTTTTTTCCTATAACACAGTAGCCAAGAATGGCTTCAGTTAGATAATTTTTATCTTAATTTTCCCCAAACAATTCCAACCATAAAACAACAGCATAGCTCAAGAATTACAGTCCACTTTACCAAAGGTAGGTCAGAAGTGAATCAGTAGTAATTTCAGGTGATGAATACGCAATTCTCCTCCTGAAAATGGTAACTAAATCCAGAATACTATTCCTCTTCTATTTCATAATATTTTTCAAGAAATCAAACAATTTTCCTCCTCCTGCAATATACAGCTTCAAAATATTCAATATATCATTTTTTTTTCAATCAGATATTGCTATGGAAGAGAAAGTAAGACAACTTCCTTTAGCATGTGTGTACCTCTGAAGTCTCTAAGGTATTTTATTAACTATTTATTCCTATGAAGCTCTACAAATACTGTATTGACAATAATCCACATGGGGGAATTTATAGACTGGGTTAATTAATATTCTGAACCAAACGGGAGTAGGACAATGGGACAGGACAAGGCTGTCCTGTCACAAGGCAATATTTTTATTTCATTATCTCCCTGGGGGCTACAGTCACCCACTAGATATCTACTGAGTAGTAGATGTAACATGTCTAGACACAGTTGCTATCAGAATTTGAGTTACTCTGATTTAGCTGATTGCACATACAGGAAGTATGTGCAATGAAGATAGGAAGTACAGATGGCTTTTAAGTCAAAGTGTGACTTAACATTATTCTTTTCAAACTTAAGCAAGTACTGCAACAAATGGAAGTACTGCAACAAATGGGACTGTCCAGCAATACAGTAGAAAATAAATAAATAAATAAATGAATAAATAAATAAATAAATAAACAAAAAGACCCCAACTACCAGATGTCAAGGTTTCAGGACTGCCCTTGTCCAAATACTAACGAACCTTTCTCTTCTTTAATTTCAATAGCCATTGCAATCCAAGAAAAAAATATAGTTTAAGACAATCTAGAACATCACCTTGAGTCTGATCCTCTTTGATATATGGTGAAGCAAATCCTCAGAGACAAGCTATACAACTCAGCACTTCACTTTTCTACTTCAGGAGCACTTTATATACTATATTTCTATTCTTTATTTCCTATTCTCTTAAGAGTGCTACTTTAAATAAAAGAACATAAAATATTTTCCAAGCAGCAGCTTGACTTCAAAGCTAACTTGAAATGTTTCAGGAAAGCTTAAAGCAGGCTGACAGCACAATACACTGCTAGGAGTTGATACTGGGCAATCTGTATGGGGTCACAAGTTCTCTTGGGAGGCCTACTATGTCCTTAGAAAAATGAGACAAAACAGAACTACAACAACTACAAATAAACAAACAAACAGCAACAACAACAAAAAAACACTTGAATGGGGAAAATCCATAGCAAGCTCAATATATCCAAAATGTTTATCCGAGGACAATTACTAACAAATAATGAAAATCCTTTGACTTCCTGGGTTACAATCTGTTCACTCAGCTAAGCAGATTTAATATTTTATCCAAGATAAAGAGCCATAATACAAACAGCATGCTCAAGATGCTCTACGCGATTTATAAACTTAGCATTCAGCAGAATACAAACTGCTCCTCAAACTTACAATATGAGATGAGTGATAATGGGACCTCTCCCATTCACAAAGTGACTCACAAATGTTAGGAATTTGCAGAGCTTGGGGGAAGTGTAAATAAAGAGCTCAAGGGCTCAGCTTCTGCAATGTGCAAGTATTAGTCAGCAACATGACCTGGTTACAAGCGATGTGAAAAAGCAAACACACAGCATGGCTGCTGTAGAGGTCAAAAAAGATGCTACCTTCCAGCATTTTTTCCCCAGTACATTTCTTGCAAACACCAGAGCAATGGAGCATTCACAATGGCTACTAGATAGTACAAAACTCCCACCTCCATCTACTAAGTATGACTGATCTGTTGCATGGGTGTGTTTTCAATGCATTTTCTGGATGATTATCAAGTAAGCAGCAAGATTCCTTAATGTCTAATGTAGCTATGTTTTTACACTACAATTACATTGCATCTTTGAATTTTCTAAAAGAAGTCCACCCATGCTTACCCTCGTCCTAAAAACACATGACCAAGAGCAAATTCAGTGAGGTTATTCACGTTCCTTTTTATTGAGGTAGGGCCATTACTGAATTAAACTTCACAGTTTTATTTTACAAAAGAAAAAAATCTAAGACACCCGAGACCAGGTGTTCAAAAGGCCAACACGCTTGTCAATGGTTTGTATGTGGTTAGGATAATCCTTTCCCAATCTTTTGACATG
Source organism: Nothocercus nigrocapillus (assembly GCA_013398345.1). Lineage (NCBI taxonomy): Eukaryota > Metazoa > Chordata > Aves > Tinamiformes > Tinamidae > Nothocercus > Nothocercus nigrocapillus. The sequence continues at coordinate 133,405 of WBNA01000282.1, read as the reverse complement.
TACATCTCTTTTCAAAAGTGCCCCAGTAGCAACACATCTTTGAATGTTATCTTTAAAATATATTAAAATGTCACAGGTATCACATTAAGCGTAAAAGAATAAATTCATTTATAATGAATAATGGAAACTGTACCCTATGCAACTGTTTGTCCTATTTTGGACTTGTTAACAAAGTACATTAAGTGCACAAAAAAAAAAAAAAATACCTGGTGAGCTCTTCTTTAATCTTCAAGGGTTCATGCGGGTAGAATTTCACTCTAAAGCACATGGTGTATGGTGGATGAGCTGAAACATTATAAAGAAAAAACATGAGAACAATAGCAAACAACACTGCTTCACTCACTCTGAAAGAGTAGCCTCTAAAGGTCTTGCAAAGCAGTCTGAGTAATGATTAAACATTGGGCAGTGAATTCAACAAAACCAAAATATATTTTATATATATATGCGTAAATAAAACACATGACAAAAGAATCCGAGCATGTGCAAAATACAGATGCACTCCGAAAATCAGTTTATACACAGCTTTGCACCTCACAGGTTTTATTGCTCGATCCAGGGAATACAAAACACATCTGGGTTGCTGGTTTGCTTTTTGGTTTTGCAGCTTATTTTCTTTTGTTCTAATTGATAAACAGGAAACAGTTACATCTCATTGCTGTGAAGTACAAAATATTACGTATAATTGTTATTCCTGGTAATGATAATGCCTTGACTACAGAATGAAACAAACCATTCTTTAAATTTGGCTAATGCAACCAGAACACAACAGAACTGTTTCTGTTTCCAATATTTACTTACACCTTAGACTATGTTATCTGTTCCCAAACAAAGGTAGCAATAGTAAGCCT
>WBNA01000282.1:86617-109528 GCA_013398345.1 Nothocercus nigrocapillus | reverse complement strand
AATGCCGAGTGACATTTCAGGACACAGGCAGTAGTGAAAAAGCACAAGTGTAAAATTCAAGTTGCATATTGTTTTACAATAGATATATAATGTACTAAGTAGAACTGGGACACAACAGCTATTAGATGACTCAGATAGATTGGAGATAGATAGTAATATTAAAATAGATCTTACAACAACAATGCCTAAATTTAATCCAAATATAAAACACTGCCAACAAGGAAAACAAGGAAAGATACATTCATATCTTCATCTGACAGACAGTGTTACCAGAAAACAGTCGATAAATCTACCATTTTCTACGCCTCTGCATTCTAATCCACTCACGTAGCAAGTCCTTTGTTTCCTCCACCTAAACAATGACTAAAATACTAGAGTTCTTAAGACGCATGATCAAAAGCTGGAACGCGTACTGTGTTTTTCAACCCAAAACAAAGGTTCGTTCCTAACATCAGGGGCTTCCCTGACTTTCTTGCTTGAAAGAGATTATAGAAAACAACCAAACAAAAAGAGCACAGAAACCAAAGCCTCCAGGCTAAATTCATGCTCTAGGAATCCATAGGCACACCACAGGTAAGTAAGAAGCTGGTTAACATTTCATATTCAAACAGCCAGCTTTCAAATTCCCCCTGATCACCAGTTACTAAAAAAAATTCTATTTTGATAAAAGTAAATAAATGCATACATACGTAACGTTATTACTCATCAGAAGGTATTACCCTTCTACCATGCTTTTAACCTATCTAATATCTAGGCAATGTCACATAATTCACACATAGAAATAAATATTTCTTGTGGTACAGAGTATGTTAAGTCTGAATTTGAAATAGACAGTATGTCATAAAAAACATGATGGGCAATACCTGTTCATATTATTTTCTGCAGATAGCATCAACAGACATTTTCAAAATTTCTCTAACAATGTTGCACTTTCTCTTGAGCTTTAGCAATCTAAGGATCTATGTCTCCTCCTGCATTCCTTGATATATTTATCATAGTATAAAAGCATGCATTACATTCAAAGCTTATTCTCATTTGCAAAAGAATATGGATAAATTAAATTAGTCATCCACAAGAGAGCACTAGAATGGATTTGGGTCATGGAATAATGAATATAAAAACTTGCCTGAAACTTCAGACAGTTACTATATAGCTTTCCAATTAAATGAACCATTTTCTTTCTTTTTTTTTTTTTTTTTAAATGACATGGCAATCAAGTACTTTGCAGCAATTCACAATTAAATATGTATACATATGGTTCCAGTCAGCACTTCGTCAGAACATGACAAAAAAGGCATAATTAAGAACACACTATTTGAAACTCCACTGAAGAACATGAGCAGCAGACAACAGAAATCTGAGAGCAAAATTCAAGTCTAATTTCCAAAAGCTTACAGGCTCTAATAATTATGCTATGATTTCACCCAGCAATCATCAAGTATTCTCAAGTAGAAATGAAGAACAACAGTCACAAAAGTGTTCAAACAGAAGAGCCATAATGTCTTGGACTGTAATCAACACCTTGTTTTTAATGATAAAGTAAAAAGTTTAAAACATGGCACTTCTTTTCTTTTCTTTTTTTTCCAGGATATTCAAATGCAATATCTGGTTATCTTAACTCATATATTTTCCTTCAGAGTTCTGTAACCCACAATTTATGATTTTTTTTTTAAATAAATCCTGTTCTGTAGCTCTTTCACATGCAAAAGCTTTTAGAGATTCTGTAAATAGCTGAAGGAACGGCTACCTGATATATTTAGAAAAATATAAGACTGATGTACTCTTTTTTAGGCCACACTTGAATATCTCATGTTAGTACTACCAAAAAACACAATAAACCCCTACACATAAACACAGTAAACCCCTACATCTCTACACAGTAAATCCCTATTACAGAAAAAAAATGCCATGTAAATAAAAGAAGCATTAGACACAAACAAGGTCAGCTTACAAACACCTGTGAAAAATTGCGTATGACAGATCAAGAAGTTTTTTTTCTACTGACACAAACCATAAAAAGAAAGCATATTCTCCCCTCCGACATACTGAGATCACACATAAGATCCGCCAGTGACTGGTTGTCCTCGCAGGACAACCCTGCCACGTTTTTCCTGCTCGCCTCTAAGAGCCACCTAAGACATTGCAAAGATGCATTTTATTCCCAAACACTATTATTAGGATTTCCATTTGTGCAATTTTGCAAATTTATGATCAAGTAATCCACTTCCTTGTAAAAACTAATTTAAATTCCTAGTTTCTGTGTGCAATTGAATAAACACCAGAAAAATTTTCCTATCCTCCCGAATTAATTCATTTCTGACAACATAAAACAAGTCCACAAAAGAGTCATTACTTGTTCTACAATTCTGATAGCCAGAAGACAAGCAGGAAAAACCTATAATAGATGTTTGGGATTTTACATTCAGTGAAAAGACTTCTCAACTCACACTTGTTTCACCATGAAGTTCTGGGCCTGTTTATTTGAATGCTGTCAGTGGCAAAAGCCAGATTCACAAGTAGATCAACACAACACTTCTGCTGTTATCTAACCACTCAAGTCCTGCCAGCTGCTTTTCTATCAGTTGGGAAGCCAATACTTCTGCTAAGAGGCACTGCACAGTTATAAACCCTGCATTTACTTGTACAGTGGATTTCAATCCCCGTTCCACAAGGGTCTTTGCACGTGTGAATGGTTCCAGTGAGCTGCATGTCGTTACTCACATAATCAGAGATGTGCTTGCAAGATTAATGTAGCTCCACTCTAGAAAAAGTAAATTGAAACCACAATAAGATGGAAAAATATATATATATGTATATGTTAAGATAAATGGAAAGTCCAGTTTCTCAGTCAAGGCAGGAAAAACATCTGGTTTTGTATGCGTATTTTAGTTAGGGCACGACTTATTTTAAAAGCAACAGATCTAAAAAATTGAACGTAACGCTTGAATTTAGTAATAATGACAAAATGAAAGCAGATCTGGAAAACAGACAAAACAAGAAGTCATCCATGAGGCAGGAACACAATTCAAAAAGCAGCTTTTCATAATGTTAATTGATATCTGAAATAGTAAAATATTACAATCAGAAAAATAGCAAAAATGCAGCAAGATTTACAGAGCCAAACTGCTCTCTCAAGAGACACCTCTCACATTTCCAGCTCCTGCCTGGACAGAGCACGAGCCTGCCCGGGTGACAAAACCCTGTTTCTTCTGGGCCCCTCACAAAAGGAAAACCTTGAATCGCGGCGGGAGCAATCTTCCACCTTGCTGCCGACCACTCCGCAGTGCAGCATCGGCGCCTGCTCTCGCGCACAGAAAGGCGCCTGCAAAGGGACACCCGGGAGCAACTCTGGGTCCACCTGTGTGCTGGGACAGCCGCGGGCGGCCTGCTTGCACTGCCAGTGCCGTGGCAGGAGAGCTCATGGACAGTGCCGGCAGGCTAGGACACGCTTGACGAGGAGAAGTGTAAAAATTAACTCCTTGGAGATTAACAGAGACATTTGAGGGTGCAGAAGGAGAAGCCATTGCCTGAGATCCCCAGTATTAATTTTTAAGTCCTGTCCTGAAAGCAAAAGCAAAGAATCAGGAAGCAACTACTGAAAGGAGCGAGGTGGAAAAAGTTGAGCTTGGATCTGGCAATTGCCAATGCTCATCCTGACTCATTCCAGAGCCCTGGGCAAATTTCTTACGCTCTTGGGATTTATGAATACACTGACATTACAAATGACAGTAACTGCTCACAAGATGGATACACTGACAATATCCTCTTTGCCTTTATTGCTCTGCCCTTTGCCTGGTAAGTATTTTTTCTGTAAAATTTTTGAAAGAACTGGATATCACATAATGCTTTGAAAACAGAAAAAGCAATTAAAAATGGGATGGTTGTTATTAATTAATTAAAATTCTGTGACCCATCAGTAGTATTTCCTTAGTATTCATAATCAGCACTTTCCAAAATTTTAAATTACTTGAATGTAGGCTGGAAACCTATTATTTAATATTTAACTGAAAAAAAATGGCAATGGTAAGAGGGCCAGATGTAATTATTTTTTTTTCTTTGAAATCTATGAATTAAAAAACACATTTCTGGCTCATCAAACCTAACTGGAACTGGCACATTTTATTCTAGAAGCAAATTATCTATAATATATATTTTTTTGCCTTTACAATGAGGAAATAATTGCATTGCTACGTACCTGGAACAAAGATGGTGGGAGAAATTGATGTGTTATGGTGTTAGTACTTTAATTTAAAATAAACAAATGCACACATCCACACAAATTGTATTACAGTAAAGCAGTTGCTATTCACTTAACAGAAGAGTCCTCTTCCATTCACTATCTAACAGGAATCATCTCTTGCAGATGACATTCTTACATGTAACTGTATCTACCTGTAACATCTACATGTAACATCTACCTGTAATTTATATCAGCAATTGCTAACAACAAAATGGAGGAGAGGATGATTTATTTTTAATCTGTGGCTATTAATAAATTTGCTTATGTATAAGTCTACTCATCTCACTATGCAACATTATGAAATTATCTTTTGAAAAAAAATTTACCTGCATCTGTCCAGATCTTTCTAAACACATCCATCACTGAGCACTCATTTAATACAGCACAAGTAAATTAAAGGACATGCTCTCACTATAAAAGTTTTTATAACTTCTTGCATAACTGAAACAAAAAACTAGCACTGTGCTACACTGTGTAAAATGCAACTGCAAGCCCATAGCACATCCACACATAGATGTCATTGGAGTGGAACTGACAGCCCACGCAGACAAGTTGCGGAGGCTCAGGAAAGCCAAAGAACAAGAGGCACAAATACAGGAAAATACTCCCCAAATGAGGACAGTGGCAATCCGACCCAACATGACAATATCCTAACATACGTTACAATATGGAATTCTACCAGAGCAAGAAGTATACTTGCCCTTATCATCTCATTTCCTGAATAAAGCTCATGGAAGATGCATCTAATTCCTAATAAGCCCTCTAATAAGACAAGCAATCACATTATGTGTTTCCCTCTGTTGCAGGGCTTCCAGGAGCACATTTTAACCCAGACCTTCCCAGCTGCTTCTTTTGAAGAGAGGCACACTGACGTGACGGTACTGACTCACTCAGAACTAAGGGAAGTAATCTTCAGGTCGGAGTGATCATATCTCTATCCTCACCTGAAGCTGCAAGGACTTTCAGAAAACAGAAAAATGCGAATGAACAAATGAAAGTATTAGTGAGTCCTGCCCTTTATACTTCTTAAGGAATTTAACTGTCAGCAGTGACACCTTTGCCCCTGCCCCAGAATACATCGTATCTTACAAGTAAGCTACCTTCAGAGTATACGAGAGCACTCCATCTTCAATATGAGCAACTCATCTTTATTTACAGATTACACAAGCATGGAAGAGTAAACGCTTTGGCCAAGGCTCTGCCTTCAGCTGCCACCTGGTTACTATGGTTTCTGCACAGGTGCTGTATGACCACGAAATACAGCGGAAGCCATAAGTCTGCATAATAGAATATTTGTTTTTTCAAAAATAACTTTTATAATTTTTTACTGCAAAGAAAATACTGTTAACATAAACCATAATGCATTTAAACTACAGACTTTTATGTTTTATCTTTCCCAGAGTTGGGTGATAAAGTTGTATTTCTCCTCAGGGATAACTGAAATGATGAGCTTAAAGGAAAATTGCAGTGTGGTTACTCTAAAATGTGATAGCTCAAGGGACAAATTTCGTGAGCTATTTGAGAATAAAAAAAAAAAAAAAAAAGGTAAAAGAAAAAAACACATACCACGGTTTTACCCTTACAAACTTCCAGACATACTTATATTAGCAGAAAGCCAGAAATGAATAACAGAGACAACATATGACAATTTTCCACTTACAATGGGTACTATCCCATTTTTAGAACTAAAATACTAAATCAAATTTTGTCCTTAAGAACATCATTTATAAGAATGATATCACTGTCTCAAATTCCTGATCCCTTAATTAATTATCATTTTAGCCCCAAATGTTATATTTTAATTAATAGAATAAAAAAACTCTTCCCAATCTTTCTTTTATTTAAGAAATATATAAGCACATCTCAAGGCTAAAGGAGAATACAGAGAATAAGGAGAAAAAAATGCCTATATCAAGAAGAAAAAATAAGAAGAGGGCAATGTCAAGGTTGTATATATGAAGTCTTCAAGGAAACAGTAGGGCTAAATCTCCACTGCATAGAAGATTTACCCTGCAATGTATGCTGTAGTGAGCTCAGAAATACATTTGTCAAAAATGGTTTCTCTGGCATGCTGCTCAGCTAGGAAATGAGGGGAGGAGGGTCATTTAAGGTTACTTATTTTATTTTACTCTTGCTCTAATGATCTTTAACTGTCAAATGGCTTTGTTCCGACAACAGCATATTCTTGCCATCTACAGAACTAAAGGCTATTGTAAGCTGATTTTGATTAAATAATAAAAGATGAATGGGAAAATGAAATAACGATGCTACAGAAATATTTTGTGGTGTCAGTCCATTCATTGAAAACTACCATCAATACATAATCATACGGGAAGGGAAGATCCTATTCTACTGATTATACTGTAAAATGTGGACAGTGGGAGTGAACAGAGATAACAGAAGAGACAATGTGCTTTCACACAATCAGCTCTCGACCCTGGTGCTATTCAGCCAGTAAATTACTCTGACCCAGGAATAAATTATAAATGATAAAAGGAAGTATTTATAATTCACATACTGCAGTTCTCAAAAGTCACTACCAGCCAGGAAGGCACTGCACAAACCACAAACGCAATATTGTCTTACAGGGTTCATCATCACTTTCTGTCCCTCTGTGCTCGGGCGATACTTGGCCATTTAGATTTTACGTCCCTGAAGTGCCAGCCTCACAGAAGGCTTGCAGCATTAACTGCTCACTTCTGGTAACAACCTCCATTAGCGCAGTATTCATGATGCTATCTGAGGCTATTATCGATTTCTTAAAAGGAACTGAGTGCTTCTGTCAACAAGTCTTCCACCATTTTATTTAATTTCCGCCATTGTTCTGCAAGGCCAAGTCGCCCTTCTCTCTCACTTGTGAATGTTCAACATTTAAACTAAAGCAGAAGATACATCTAGCACACCCCAACACACAGACTAATATTCTAAGCCTAGCAAAGCAGATGACAGGCCTCAAGGAGTTCAACTCCTACCTACACAGCAATCCAAAAGCCAGATGAAGGTTTTCACAAAATTACCTCTTGTCCTAACGTAAATCCAAGTGCTTGTTGGTAGTGACCAACAGTCCTCCTCTGGCCCTGTCCAACACTGAATCTCCTTAGTGGGTTAACTAGTTCCAGAAAAATGACACTTCCCATGTATTCTCTTCTAATATAGTTTTATTAATTGCATCATTTCTAAGGGATGCGCAGCACTGTGCACTTTTTATGCAAAAAGACAAAGGGTGAGAAAGAAAACAAAATTGATATTTCTGGCAAAACAAGACACTTCCCAGAGAATAAGCAGAGCAGAGAACCAGCACTGGGACACAGTTAAGCTGCTCACAGGAAAAAACATCCCAGCTGGTGAGGTGCAAGGACCTCCCTTGCAGCAGCATTTCAGGGCTCAGCTGAACGCCCTCAAGCTACGCAGTGATACGGGACCTGCAGGCACAGCGCGTGGCTGGGCAGGCAGGGAGCAGAGGCGTGTGGGCGCAGCAGGGGAAGGCAGGTCTGCCCAGCGGGTCAGCAGCACACGGGAGCTGCTGCTGCAGCCACGGGAGCTGCTGGCTGCCCTCGCGAGCACCGCCGCCCTGCCTGGCCTCTCTGTCCCCGCCAGGCTGGGTCACCCGCTTGCACCCCTCTGCTCTCCTGTTCTCAGGAGCTGCACACGTGTCGGTGTGCACGACACAGCCTCCCTGTGTCCCGGGCGGGAGGGAAGCAGAAAATGAAGGATGGTCACAGAACATCATGTTTAGAGAGAGCAAGGAAAGACACTGGGTTAATCCCAACTGAAAGGCTATTAAAGTGATGCATGGGGCTAAGAGCTTACATAAAGAAGAGAATATATCACTAGATAATGATGGATCAAATTCCCGTAATACGTGGATTAATCCAGAGTCACAAGCTCAGCTGCATAGTCGCTGGCCTGGCGGTATCAACTCTGAAACACTCTGAATCGCTTGAAGTGCTGCAAATCAGAGAAAATGGCTCCTGGTAGACAAGCTCCTCAGTCATGGTGATGAACTCAGCAGCTCCTGGCGATCCATCTAAAAGTGTAAGTAACACACTAATCACATGTAAGAAAGACCTAGATAAAAAAACTTCTGGCTAGCTGAGGAAGCCTCACCATGCTATGCACATGAAGTGTCCAATAGCCACATCCCAAAAATCACATCAAAGGCTTCACAGCATACCTGTAAAGGATATCCAAAAAGATTTTATGCACTGGAAAAGGTAAGTACATGCAAATACTTCTAACAACTTTTCGTGATTTAGAATACATCAGTATTCTAATACTTATCTTGCTCACCAGTCCAAGGTAAATAACTCCGTTTTTGGAAGATACATTAATATTATGTTTTCATACTTTTCCTGTGTAGCTTGTAACTTTTTAAGGCTCATGGGGATTCATTTCTGCTACAAAGTGATGTACTATTTTAGGGTCTTTGGGTATCAATTCAGTTGAAAGAAAATTTTAACATGAAAATTATTTCCAAACAAACTACTAGTTCATACTTTATAAAAACACATGTATAAGCATATATTCCCAGAAGAATAATTTTATAAGAAAGTTTTGTTGCAAAGGAAAAACAAACAATATTAAATTTACAAGATCAGACAACCAATCTTTAGAAAAACAAATTCAATGTTGGATTTAAAGTGGTGGAGAAGTAAGTTCTCCAACATGAGCTCCTTGGACAAAGTGCTCACATCAATGCACTTCAACAGCATTTAATAAAATCCATCTAGAGTAATCAAAGGAGGGGCTTATTCTCTGTGCCATATGAGCTTCTGTCTCCATCCCAAAGTATCCAGTTAGCAAACTATGGCAGGGGGTTTGAATAGAAATTGCCTTTTTTTTTTTTTTTTTGAGGCCATTTAGTCCTTGAAAGTCACACCAATTGCCTCATTAGGACTGCTATCAAACCAAAAACTCATTTTTGATACAGTCAGAACACAAATTCCTCTTACATTTGTACTTACTGCTTCCTAAAATTGCAACCATGGAGAATATTTTGTGATTCTTTTGAGAACAATTAGATATAATTCATGTTAAAATAAATTAAAAAATTATTTTCGTTTTGAAGTACCACCACAAAGACACAAATAAAACATTTGTTTAAATCTTGAAAAAAATAAAAAAAAAAAGAGAGAGAGAAAGATTGTATAAGCTTGTTCTGTTAACTGTTGTTGCAAAGGGTTGATTAATAAAGCAATACATTTTACGGGTTTAATTCTTTGTCCTTTATTAGATTTCACTTTTCTCCTTTATTCTGCCAGATGCATCTCCACGTTTGTGTTCTGTGCCTGGATTTCCTGTTTCCATTAACCCAGCAGAATAATAGAGAGATCAAAAGCAAACTAGCCTATCTTTTTACTATTTCAGTAACTATTGTGTTTTGTAAGTATCCAAATAATGCTACACTATGAAAATGGATCCTTTTGGACTATGTTGGGAACTCATGCCATGTGATTCTCCATAGCAGTTATTTTCTTGTTTGATCACCAGCCTCTAAATCCATCCTGGGATAGTGGGGACATTTCCTGTATCTCGTAATTAAGAAGCCAAAGCCCTGCATTATATACTGAACAACATCTCATAGCACAGCTACTCTTCCCCCAAGGCAAGCACTGACCCCACAGGAACCCAGTAGGTCAATACCGGGCACAGTTTACTGTGTTTGATATTTCTAAGATTTTAGCTTTGCTGAAACCAAAGGAAACAACACCAACCATCCACAGTAGATGGTATTTAACAAAAGCATCAATGTCACACAGGATAAAGCAGCTCTCCATTTACTATGATGTTGAGGATCTTTACAACACTGACTAGTTTCCCCAAGCTATCCAAAAGCTTATAACAAGTGAACACATACAGAGGAAAACTTACTACACTTTGTATTTTTATACTACTTAGAGTAAAAGCAGTTTCACAACGTATGTCAACAAGAAAACTGATCAACTTTACAAATGAGTGACCAACTTAAAAGTATTATCTAAATTACCTCAAGTTAAAAACCTAAGGAAGCTTTCTCCCCTGTGCCCTTTCCTCCCTCCCCCACCCTGCCCTGAGTTTTAAAATATTTATGCTGAACCTCTTTTAATTTTGGAGCACACTAAGGCTACATTTTTTCCTTCTCTTCACCTAGATTATCTACAGCTGGTACAGGTTTATTTAAAAAAGAGTCTCTTAAGAAAGAACTAGAGCCAGCATAGTGCTGACGTGGATATTATAACAACCAGAGCTATGACAGCTTCATACTTCCTCCTAAACTGCCTGTAAAACCTCAGGATGCAATTATTATATAATGATCTTCCCTTTCAAAACTGGTAAAGTTATAGAAACGAGCAAATGACACTGAAGAAGAAAATGTACCTTTGTCTTTCAGCATAAATCAATTTTTTTCTTTTTTTTCTTGGGGGAGGGGGGCAGGAGGAGAAGGAGGGAGAATTTCTGTTTCTGCCTGACACAGAAAAGAGAAAGGGAGCTTCAGGAATTAAAGTGACGAACAACCAAGCATGGGAACAAGCAGAGAACAAGTGGGATTTTCAACATCCTTGTGCTTGTCATTCAGTAAACAGAAACAATCCTTACCTCTGACCATCAGTACTATCAAAAGCATTAGCAGAAAGAAGGCAGAAAAGCAGGGAAAGAGCTGACTAGCAAGTCTCTCTGCAGCTTTGCCTTTGCTGCCTTCTCACAATATAGAATAGAAAATCAATGTGAACAAGCTTTAGTTTGGGAGCTCCAAGCACTTGACCATAACGTACCCGGAATTACAGGCAAGGCACAAGGTCTGGCACAAGTGGTTAGGAGCTCCCAACTGTCAAAAAGAAATGCACTGCTGAAGGCCACAGTTTCACCATGTCAATAAAAAGCTTCAGTAACTAAGCATCAATATTTATTTATGCAAATAACTACTCATGTAAACAGTGGCCCCACTTGCATATGTAAGTGCAGTACATACACGTTGCTATCTGTCTTAGAGTGTAACAATTCTTATTCTTCAGATATTAAGATCCTAAATGGTAATGGATCAAAGGGTTCAAATATGTTGAATACCATCATGTACTTGCAGTTTGTTCTTGATTCAGCTAATAGAAGCCCTTATCTGCCCTATAATATATCATTGACATCACTCACTTTTTTATCCATATGGATACACAAACACACACACAGACTTTATATAAATGTAGATGAAAAATGTCAAATGAAAAAGATCAAAGGATTTTAAAAACAGGAGATGATTAGATCATCTCGACTGTCTGTATAGTTTGGAACATACAGTTTTATCCAGCCTCGTATTATCCCGTTTGATCCTCTGTCAAGCCCAACAGTTACATCTGTTTACGGCGTATCTTAACTGAGACAATGAATCTTGACTTAAAGCCTTCAAAAAGATATGAAAAATCTATAGATTCTGTTGTTGGTATATTCTACGGCATTATAAATTTTAAAATCAAACGTGGAAATACCATGCTTCAGTTAAAACTTCAGCATAGCACCTACGCATAGTATAATTCTCTGTGAACATTTTAACTAAAAATTCTAAAATATATACATCTCTCTCTCTCTAATAATCTCTTTTCATCAAATGGATCTAAAGAAGGACCGTGATATTTTTGACAGGATTCAAAAACTGTTATTAAAAATATATATAGGCTGTCATATTTGATAATGTCAATTTTATCACAGACCAGAACACACTGTCTAATTTGGAGCACAACCTTTCTTAAAAATTTTGAAAGACGGTCCTGTCTTTATCCTACTTAGTCCCTCAAACAGTTATAAGCAGCCAAATTTGAGAAGCCTTGGCTGAAACTTTTTCAGACCATCCAGACCTAAATCTATAAAAATACATCTGATTTTATTTCAATCTTCTGTCTTGTCTTCCTAGCATTGACTTTTAAAACACTGATGTGTAAACCAGCCCAAAGGTTTCTGATATTTTGAACGGCTATAAAGTTTAAATAAAAGTCCTCCAAATAAGAGGAAAAAAGCGTAAAGAGAACAACAGAGCACTCAAACACTAGGAAAATCCCATACAAAAATAATTTCAGTGAAAGTGGTTAAGTTGTCCTATACATATTTTTAGGCAGGAGTTTCTGACTTGCAGTTTTTTATAACTGCACCCAAAGCAGCTGGATGCCTGTGCATCTCGGGCAAAGCTGTGCTTGATCTGAGAACAGTTCTCGAGCCCAGCGTGCTTTCAGCCTAGTTTCAGCTCCAGTGGCAGGTTGGCTGTCTGGATTTGGGGCATTTCCTCTGTCCCAAAACACGCTCCGTGCGGGCTTGCGCTGACTAAAACACAGCAATGATGCAGCACCATCTGCCCTTCACCAGGCATCCTCTCCTACAGCTGACATGGAGCTAGCACTGACTAAGGGGTAAGCGCACAGATATCCCTTGGCCTTGGGAGCACCCATTCCCAAAGAGACGGTGACGGTTCAGCGAACCAGGACTCAGACGGACACGCTGCGCTCGGAGGGCAGCCTGGTCCCCCAGGGCTCCGGGGGAGCTGACGTCAGACCCCGGCTGCGCGATGGTTACGGCTCCCTCCTGGCTCACTGCGGCACGGCATCTTTCCACCGTTTCCCTGCATCGGGAGGAAAGTAAGTGAGGACCTCCTCGCTGGGTAGAAAGCATCAGGCAGAAATCCTAGGAGCTGCAAGCCCAGCGCTTGAGTTGAATTTTTGTTTGCAAAGTTCCCTTAAAAAAAATCATGTACAGAGGAAAAAAATACAGAGTCTGACCATAGCAGGATGAAAATGCCACCCATTTTACTATATTTTACCCCATTTTAGGCTTTGCATCGGTTTCAATTAGTATGTCCCCACTTAATTTCTTCTGTCCTCATCTGCTAGGGTATGGACTCTGCAGAAGAGTTTTGAAATAACTGGAAAACTACAACATAAAGTTTCTGTCACCTCTGTGAAAATATTACCAAATGACTATATTGTGCACATCAACAAGCTCAGACAGATTAAAAATCTGTATTTCCTGTTTCTTTCTCCAATCATCAAAATAAAAATCACTGACTTTGCAAGTGGTACAACAGGAGCAAGTCCCAAACACTCAACTGTACAAGCACATGGCAATCATCCTATCCTTGTCTACAACATTTATCAGCTGCTGTACATCACGTGGAGGTAGGAACATACCCCTAAACAGTAGGTGACGGCTCCTATTACTGCCTTAAAATTGTTGTGATATTTGATCCACTCTTGAAAGCTTCAGTTGCCATAAATTTAACAAGAAACTAGTTGGACTTAAAAAAATAAAGCCAAGGAAAACTGAAGCCTACGGTCAGCTCAAAATCCAAAGCACCAGAATGCAAAAAAAAAAAGGCAGACTACATTTTGTAAATACAGTTTGCTTCCCTCATAAGCAAAACTTATAATTTTGTGGATTATTTTTGAATATTTGTTTTTGGCAATACTGCAAAAGAACAGTAATAGTAATATGCTGTATCACATGCAGTACATCTACAGGTACAAATAAAATTTAATCTACTAAAAAAATCAGCCTTCAACAGGTCCTCCCAGGAGTGCATATGTTGGAAACAAACTAAATATTTTTTCTGAACATAGAAATATTAAGTCACATCAAGGATGCACAGTCTACTTTCCCAACAAAATACTGTTCTGTCTAGACTGCGAAAGGCTAAGCATTTAAAGTTTATTTTCACTTCCAATTTAAAAAGAAAACCGAATAAATTAATTTTAGCATTGTATCTGAAGGGTGCCCCATTTTATTTAGATGGCTTAATACAAAAAATAAAATACAAGTTCTTAAAAAAAAAAGATTTATTAGAAATATCTCCTGTTTAAATGCTACATCTAGTGCATAAGTAGTTTTATAGGGATAATCTATGACAAACATTAGGTAATCTTTTCCGTTTCATAAATTTTAGTGCACTGTAAACAGTGTAGCAACATACTGCCTCCATTTAATAAAGTACACTCTGTCTTTCCATTTTTTTCCGTGATTCTTTTTGTTTATGCACAAAAAGAGCCATTTTGAATTTTCTGATGTTTTTCAGCCTGTTTAGGCGTAGTGAGTAACAAAAGCCTTCCAAATCTTTTCTATTATGTTCTTCCTTCAGTGGACACCCTAGAATGCAGCAAGGAAATGTCTGGATGCATAGGATATTATGCAGCTCAGTACTGAGCAAGTATCAAGCAGCCTGAATAGATCATGAACCCGTTCCATCTCTCGGTGCAATAACACTTGAGTTAGCGTTTCAATTACAACAATAGTCCTACTCCAGACTAACCTGAACAAAGAACCAGTCACTCTGCAAAGAGCCAGAAGGCAAATTCTTATTAACGTCTCATCTTAACAGCGGATATAATGATAGTCTCCTGGACATGAAAAAATAATAGGTATTATATAACCTAAGTCTTCTGGAAAGAAACTACATAGACGATGAGTCAGGAAACTGATCTACTTACAAGAACATCTCAAGGTAGCTGGGTACATTCATAGAAAGCATCTAGTGTTAAAGTTACATGGGTGTTTTCTTTTGAAGACCAAATTTATTTACTCACAAAAAGACTAAAAAAGCCAAGAGCTCCTCAACTCAGAAGGTTAGACATCTCCCCTCAGCATCATAATTTACTGCAAGTATACCAGCTCTTTCCTCTCCTGTTTACATTGGCTTCTCACATAACATTAAAGCAACTGCAAGGTCTTATTTCTTCCATTACTCATGGTCCAATATATCCTAAAGATCACTTAAAGGAACTATTGACATTTTTATTCTCCAGACAGCCATTTGGATAACAGCCCAGTACAGGGAGGTGGCTCTACTGCCAGGACTCTACTATTTAGAGTAACAAAAAACAAAATATCCCAGATAATAGAGAAGAAAAAATTACAAGGGCACTATGGGAGGTACACACCAATGGGATCAGCTTGGGCTTGATGCCGTTTAGATGGCTGGCAGTTTAGATCCAGTTTCATGGCTGGCTCTAAGTTGTCTTTACCAGCAATATAAGAGGGGGCAATACATCTACCATACATGCATTCAGCATTTTGGAGTTTGAAGCAAGAATCTCAGCTTACACTGTAAGCTGCTGTTTGCACACCACAGAAGACTTCTTAATGCTAATTTTTTGAGATGGAAACTTGCATGCAGCTCCTAAACCTGAACAAAGATTGCAATGCTTATGTTCTGATCATCTTACCCAGCTGTTAGTAAAATTCAAGATATTCATGAGCAAGCCAGGGTCACACTCTTCAGTATTTGCCCGTACATGAACATGTTTACCTACTTTCTTTACTGTCAAATTGAACTTTATTCTGTTTTTGGCATGCTAACATTGCAAGATGCATCAGTGCAAGCCATGCAGACTTCTGAGGGTTTGGAAGACCTGCATGCTTCACGTGCAGGTCCTGCGATCACATGCATCACAGAATGCATGTATGTGTTCCTTGGAACAAGTGTAAAGGGCACTAGCCACAGATGTACAGAGGGCAAGATGTGAGCATAGGACATGTCTGAGCAATACGCCACAGCCATCCGTGGAAAAATGCAAACACATCCTGCAGGTAAGAGACATGTTACATCACATGAATTTGGAGTGCAGCACTTGCAACGTACTGAGATACATTATGGAAACTACCAAGGATGAAAAAGCAACTAAAAGATGATGACCAGATCCCTTCACTAAGCAGCAGGAAACTTTGGAATGTGTATTATAATCCTAAAAGAAAGAGCAAGTAGACTTGTCAGCTGGCGCAGTTATGGGAAATGACTTCAGTGCTGTTAAGGGTAAGGTAAGAACTGCAGCAGGAACAAGAGAAATAACATCTTAAAGGCAAATGGATTTCTTAACATTAAGCTAATTATTCAATGAAACAAAGTTGTAGCCTCAGCTCTTCCCTTTTATGTAAACGAAAGACATCTGTGTATTAGTTTCATTAATTATGTTTAATTTCAAAATTAATAAAGTTTTCTAGAGATGAAAAAGCTAATTTAATTCTGCTTTTATGCTTATTACTTCAAAAGCAAGATGACCAACAAGCTGCATAAATCTTAAATATTTTAGAAGTATCAGGTCTTGAAATTTTCTTTGAAATCCCCTAAGAAACCAAGTAACATAACTGATCTTTATTTTGCCCAATTCTTAATTTTTCTTTTTAGGAAACGTATGTCCTTCTTTTTTATGTTTTAGCACACCTAACACTACTAAGCTATAAATGAAAAAGTATACACTATAAAACAGCTCAGTCTACAAGAACTTAATATTGTTTTCCATTATTAAAAAAAAAAAAAAAAAAGGAAAAAATAACAGAAGACAAAACCTCTTTGTAGTTAGCACTTTAATAAATTTAACTGATGTATAGCTAAAGTTTATCGAGCAGTTGTTGCTTGGAGCTGAAAAATAAGTTAGATGCAATGTAATAGATGCAATAATGAAATTAGACAATCCAGGATTTAGGGCCATATTTTCCTGTGGCATGTGAAGTTGAAGCAAATGGGTTTTGCATGAATGATGTATGTAGAAGGTGAGTAAATGAAGTGCTTTCCCTGTTCAAGCAATATTCTGTCCAATACTGCAGCAGCGTCTTCCATGTACCCCTTCTCTAAAGGGAACTTTCCCATGACTCCATTCAGTTCAGTGATGCAGGTATCATTTCTTCTTCCTCACTTCTCCTCTCTGTGTCCTTGTACAAAGAGCTAACGTGGAATAACACACGCTCCACAGCTCATGGCAATTACAGACCTTGCTTTGACCTCAGAAGCAGATCCTCACTTGTTTCACTGGGGACCTAGGCAGTGATTGTAAATAACTTTAATAACAAAGTTTAAAAAAAAAAAAAACCACAGCCAAAACAAAAAAAAATGGTTCTTGATATGAAAGAGGTGCCAGGAAAATTAAAAACAAAACAAAACAAAAAACAAGCAAACCAAAAGCTCAGTAGGATGCAGAGGACACTGGATTTACTTGGCTTGACTGTGATATACTTTCCTAGATCTATTTTTATAGCAGAGATGTCCACTACGCAGCAGAAAGAGAATGAAGCCAGTTACTAACATCAAGCACATCTGCCTCACGTCTTCACTGAACCATATCATGAAGATTTTCTTCTCCGAGGTTTTCCTGATACTCTTTTAGGCAAAATGTGTAAAGGACAGCAACGCTGCCAGCAAGGCCCCTTTCTATGTTTTCACGCTCTATTGTTACAGAGACGCAGCACACTGATGACTTGACAGCACTTAAACTTACAGAAGCATAGAGAAATTTACTTACAATGTTTATTTACAAGATCAGGTCGGGCATCCTTGTTCATTTTATATCTATCAACAGATTTCACAGTCTTTACTGATCACAGTGCCATTGAAAGGAAGTTATTGATTAAAGCTTGGTGAAAAGCTCTGAAAGTATGACACAAAGCTACACATGCAAAATGAAGCATGGAGGTTTTACATTTAAAAAAATCATACTGTACTCATATTTGAAGTGAGCATAAAAAAAAGGAAAATGCATTACACGCAGCGCTAAAAAAATAGTCTATAGCAATCCTTCCTTTATATTGCTCATTGTCACAGAGCGTCATTATTTTCAGGGCAGTGCTTTTACTTACTATCTCGAAGAAAGAGCTGTGAGTGTAATTTTCTCTACTGGAACAAAAAATACTTCCTTCCTGATTAAACTTGCATATCTCCTTTTCCACCCACATCCCGTGAGTGGTTACATTAAATCTAGCATTCAATCCAACGCACACAAACACACTGCTTAGCTCCTGAACCTCCCAAGTTACCTTTGAGGGTTTATGCTGAAACCAGCAGGAGACACTACAGATTTCAGAAGGGCTCTGTGAACATCCATCCCTGCAGAATCTTCTTAGGTTCATGTAAGCAATAGGCTCTTCAGTGCTGATCAGCTTCCCATTTGAATTCTGATCTTAGTCAGACTAAGTACATTAGAAACATACAGAAATCTTAGAACGATTTTTCAAAGTGCTTAATCCATCTTCAGGTGAAGTCAGCTTGAAATTATTTCAGTGAATTAGATCTAAATGCAGATTATTAGCACTGATAAATAGATGCTGACAATGTATGTGACCACATGTTATGCCTTATGCTACTCTCTTTATTTTGGGTTTAAATTTACCTTAATAAATTCCCTCTTAATTTTTAAATGTGGTTGCTTTTCTGACTCACATGACAATAGATAAATCCAGGTGCTTCCTCTTGCTAAAGCATGCCTAAAGCAGAGATGAAACGGTTATGATACCTACGAAAGCAGCAAGGTGAGGGAATCAGAGGAACAGGAAGGCAGAGATTAGGCACTCTCCCTCCCATCCCATATTTCTCCTTTAATAGGCACAAAACAGTGAAGGTCTGACTAAAGCAAGCCTACGACAACACACTTCTGTCTTTCAGGCTCTGCTTCCAAGGATCAAGGAGCCTTTCTAAGGCATGAGACAAGTCCCAACTCCCTATGGAATGTCTAGAGCTCCTCTCCCCATCCCTGCACCATGGTGGTAGTGAGGAAGCTGGAAGCACCACGCTGGGACCAGGGAAGGGGCAGCTGACTAGAATGAATGCCAGGAATGCCCTTCTGCAGTGCAAAAATAAGCGTATAATTTTTTTTTTTTTTTTTTTTTTTTCAAACAGACAACTTTAGTCCAGGACTTAACAGCACTCCATGGCCATTCAAAGTTGTGCAGGAATAGCAAGGATCAGTGGCACCTGAAATGTCCTGTTACAAACTAGGATGCTTCAGCTTTAACAGCTATTAAAGCTTCCTTTGTCTGAAAGTGAGACCTTGCTATTTCTGTGTATAAACCATTACAGATGCACACATGCGCGTTCTTACCTTGATTAGTTTTGATTTATTCATAGTGCTACAAGGATACACACCACATATTTTCTTAGCACTCTCCTCCTCCTGGTTCTACTTAAGATAAACAAGTGCTATAACAAGTCCATCCACTAGCTGATTTCCTAAACTTAATTCTCTCTCCTTTTAAGTAAAATATAATCTTCTAAAAACACCTACAAAAATTGTATTCATGAGGCCAATGTTTTAAAATATTGAAACTACTAAACATCTAAACACCCTGGAAGACTTCAGCTGCAACCTAATTTCTTATTACTTACGCTGATCAAGTTTGTTTTAACAGCTACAAAAAAGGCTACTGACTTTAAAAAGAGAGAAAAAGAAAAAAAAAAAAAAAGCTTATGCAACATTATGTGCATGTAAAAAAGATTTTTTTTGCAAGAAGACAGCCTCATAATAAGCACTATATCAACGGGAATGCTGTGGTAGAGAATATGATGGAAAAGCCACCATGGCTCACTGTGCTCTGAGCCTCTTCTCAAAAATTTGCAGTCACCATACCATGGCAATGGAGTGAAAGCTATAAAGCAACACTAAAAAAAAATGAAAGGAGAAAACCCCTCAGTTCCTGCTTTCTTAACAAACACTAAGATGAACATGGGAAAAAAATAAATAAATAAACCATTCTGATTCATCTGAGAAACTGAAACATACTCTGGACTGCAGCATTCCTCCCGTGTCCACAGTTACTTCTCCTTTTCATTTCATAGATTCATAAGACTAAGTTTTTCTGCCTAGAAAGACTGCTTACTATTTTCTGTAAAAACAAGAAAAAAAAAGGGTTTTTTGATCTTTCTACCTAAAAACCATTTACTGGATTCCCATCAACCTATCCTACAGTTTACAGGTTATCAAGAAAGGAGATGGCTTTCTTGTAGATGATCTCTTCAAAAGTCATTTTACTGATGAAAGAGCAACACACCTCTGGCAAAAACATAAGAAAACACCCTGGAATTTTTTGGGGTGGTGGTATTTTTTGTTTGTTTGTTTTAATACTTGCTTAATACATAGAGATATAAAGTGAATGGACTACTAAAACACTGTCAGAAGAGCAAGGCTTGAAACACTTCTAACATGCTCTGTTATATGTTTACTTAAAATAGCTTCCTCAAAGATGAAGTGGACAGCATATCTATTCAGTCTCAATCGATTGAAAACCAAGCATCTTCTACATAAAAGCAATCTGCATGACAGCATCCCATCTACGGATCTGTCTGTGCAAGAGCTGCAGGACCCTTATTTTCTCCTTGCAAGCTGAGGTCTCTGCTTCACTGGCTGAGTAACACAATGCTGCAAAAAAAAGTATGCAAACGTTTTGTAATCCTTTCACTTTAGAGCATAAAGCATAACAAAGGCCCCTATCACTGCCATATAACGGCACTTCTCAAACATTAATGGATTTATCATGCATGCGGCATCTTTGTGATGGAAAATAGTACTGTGCTTCCTGGTTTGGCTAGAAAAACAAGATATTTTTTAAAAAATGACTTAAGAAACTGAGATTGAGAAGATAAGATGAAACTCCGCCTGCTCCTAGTTCACATTCAGTTCCTTGTCTTCATCTCAAACCAATATATGTATAAGCACATCATTTGGGATGCTCTAATTTTGAAAACTGCAGTCACAATATTTTGGCTTTTGTTTCTTCTCTTAGGCACTTTCCTAAACTGAATTTAAGTGAATTAACTGAGATCTTCTCTTTACTCATAAATATCCCTCCTTCTCTTTTTGTGTCCACTATAAACCAGTTCCCAGTGAACTACACAGACATTTCTATCAGGATGCCAATTTAGATAGCTTCTGGTTGGTAGTATAAATTCATATTTACTTCTAGGATCCTCAGTCTCATCCCTCTCCATAACCATTTTAGACATTATCAGCTCTATATACTGTAGAAACCAGGCCCCAACAGAAGAACATTTCTCAGAAGTCAGTGAGAGCTCATGATCCCACTTTTTTTTCTGAGCTAGCTTGGTTAACAGCTGTGTGATGCTACAAGGCTGGTGCAGGGTCAGCCTACGACTTTATTCATCTGCATGTCATTTTTCTTCAGAAACATGCATGAAGAAGAAATTTATTCCCTGTTAAAAATACCACAGAGGTTAAGCCTTACAGGAGTACAATAAAAGCCTTATGTTCTCAAACAGGGCAACAGAGGAACATGCCCATTGCTCTCATAGAAATTCCGCCAAACTCTTGTGGAGAGAGGAGGTAAAAGCCTCCCACCAGCTATTCAGCTTCCCACTTGCATACCAATTTTCATGTGCAAGAATAAGAAGCGAATCCTTGAAATCCTTTACTACAGTGATGATATTCAATTCAAAAATATAAGCAACTTTGTTCCAAATGCCTGTAAATCTCATAGCCAGTTTAAGTTCTGCAGGTTTTTTAATAATAAAGGTAACTTATTATTACTAAAAACTCTACATAATATTATGTTATATATTATAATTGCTATATTATCATTATATTATATATATTATAGCATTAATAATAGAACACAGCACAGTAAAGACTGGTTTTGTAAATAATTGACATGAAAAAGCAAAAAAAGAGGCATTCCTAAAATATATTCTAAAAAAATAATCTGCAATAAACCGATAGTGGTGCCTCATGGGGCTGAGCTAAAGGGCTCATAAGTAATACAGTTATGTTATCAGTATAACAGACCTCAGAGAATGACCTTCAGTAGGTGTTAAAACATCTATTTTTTTCATTCCACACAGATGATCAGATTTTTGGTCATGGAATTTTACTACAGAATTTTGAAGATCACTTTCAAAACTACATTTTGCAAGAGAGCACACTTTCAAAATTAGTCCAATAGGAATCAGTGAGAAGTGAAAGGCAGAATCACAGTGGGCACCAACACATGAAGAAGCCCACAGGGATGCATGCAAGGAACCTGCCTCTATTATGTCTGGTAAGTGTCAGGCTTAATTCTGAGAGGAGAAATTTCCTCCAAATATCAAAAATCCAAGCATGCTATTTAGCATGTAATTATTATATTTTCTACATTGAAAAATCACCAGAGTAACCACACTAAGGACTGTATCTATTCAAGAGGCTTCACAGATCCTGGAAAGAGGAAGATTTGCAGATAAACCAGCAAATTACTTTGTTGACAGACATTACTACAGGACAACACTTAAAACTTCGTGTCGGTACAAACAAGAGCTTCATATTACCTACTTAAGAAACTACTTGTTTACAGTGTTTACTACTTGTAATAAACACACATATGAGTAGGAAAAGAAAAATGTACACGGGAGTAAAAAATATAGCATTTACATTGGTCTCCCTCAGCTTAGCAGTTTTGCCATGCACTTTATCAGTAACTTTTAGAAAGCACAACAGTAAAGGTTTGAATAGAAGAAATAGTTCTGTGAATTTTCATCTTGCCTTCCTTCCTTGAAAACAAAACATAGTATTTTCCAAGTAGACTACTCATTTTGGTGTAAGGGACACAGTGCAGCAAAGTACCAGTTCTATAGCTTTGCAACTCCTTGTAATCAGATCACTGTACGCTATCATTTTAAAAACAAAAGAAAAAGGGTGCAAGATATGTAGAAATGCAATTAAAAAATCAGACAAAACCTAAGCTTTCTCAAGTTCTGTAGAAGCCATACAACTCATCCTCTTTTCTACTTTCATTTTCCCAATTTCAATAGCCTTGATGAGAAGATAAATACATTTAAACCAGAACACAGTCTAAAAACAAGTTCAGCAATAGATACTTGTCCAAAACATTATCCAAAGAAGTGACTGCCTCACAGTTGGTATGAAACTTTCTCTTAGTGAGAGTTTTAAAATAGATATTACTTTAAATTTAGA